>JASPKZ010002683.1:172500-287500 GCA_030220185.1 Diploptera punctata | reverse complement strand
TTGGTGTTGATACCAGACGTTTCGCCCTCAACTGCGGAGGGCATCTTCAGTGGCGAGTGCTTCTAGGCGTGTTTCCTGGTCGGAAGCTCTACTTAGAGTGAACGCTGCGGGTGTTGTATTGATACTAGTGGTGGGAGCAGGGTGAGCGGGCGTGGCTCTTGCTGATTGGCTAATGGTCGTCTCCTTGTTGTCCCTAGTGTTGATGCATTTATTTTCTAGTGTACGGTACCAGGCCTTAGACAGTTTAATACCTTCCTCTTTTCTGTTAATATTTTCCTTATGCTTGTGTATTTCTATAGCCTCTCGATATAATCTAGGGAAATAATAGGAAGTTGTGGCTAAAACTTGTGTATCATCGAATAGAATCTGGTGTCCATTCATAATGGCATGTTCTGCTACAGCCGATTTATCCATTTCTCCTTGTCTGCAGTTTCTTTTGTGTTCTGATAAACGGGTGGCTATACTTCTTTTTGTGGGTCCCTATGTATGGTTTACCACACGAACAAGGAAGTCGATATACGCCGCAAGTGGAGAGAGGTGGCCGAGGATCCTTAGCTGAGCGAAGGCAGTCTTCTATTTTTCTTGTAGGTCTGTAAACTGTTCTTATGTTGTATTTTCGTAGGAGTTTTCCGATACGATCTGTGACTCTTTGTACATATGGTAAGTAGGCTATGCTGGTTGAGGGTGTGTTATCCATTCTGACGTGCTGTCTTCGTGGATGTATGGTTTGTCTTATTTCCTTGGATGTGTAGCCATTTTTCTGGAAACAATTGAACAGATGGTGTTGTTCTTGTTTAAGGTGTTGTGGTTGGCATAACTTAGTCGCTCTGTCGAACAGTGTCTTAATGACACCTCGCTTTTGTCTTGGATGGTGGTTAGAGTCTTTGTGCAGATATCGGTCTGTGTGTGTAGGTTTTCTGTAAACTGTATGTTGAATTTCCCCATTGCCAGTCCTTATTATTTGAACATCCAGGAAAGGAAGTCTTCCTTATCTTCTTTTTCCATAGTGAACTGTATTTTGTTGTGTCTGCTGTTAAGGTGTTGAAGGAAACGTTCCAATTCTTCACTGCCATGTCTCCATACTACGAATGTGTCATCAACATAGCGAAACCAATGTTCTGGAGACTTGGGAGCTGTTTTTAGTGCTTCTGTTTCGAATTTCTCCATGAAAAAATTCGCTACTACTGGGCTTAGAGGACTGCCCATGGCTACTCCGTCGGTCTGTTCATAGTAGCTGTTGTTCCATTGGAAGTAAGTAGTAGTTAGTACATGCCTGAATAAATTGGATATTTCTTCTGTGAAAATCTGTCTAATGTAGTCCATGGTCTCATTTACTGGCACCATGGTGAAAAGGGAAACCACATCGAAGCTAACCAGTATATCTTGAGATGTTACGTTTATATTCCGTAGTCTCTCAATGAAATGTGTCGAGTCTCTGATGTAGCTGTCCGTTTTTCCAAGGAGTGGTTTCAGAAGTCCTGTAAGATGCTTTGCCAGTAAGTAGGTCGGAGAACCGATGGCACTGACAATTGGCCGGAGTGGAATGTTGTTCTTGTGTATTTTTGGAAGACCATAGAATCACTCAACATTATGATTACCGGCCGTGAAAGCCTGCATTCAACTAATAATAATAATAATAATAATAATAATAATAATAATAATAATAATAATAATAATAATAACAATGTTGATAAAACAGCTGTTACAATTTGGGTGTTTCATATCTATGGCATGTGAAGTACATTCATCAATAGATCATCGTCATCATCATCATTCAGGGATTAAGTCTGTTGGCTCGTTCTGGTTTCATGAAAGCTAGAATTGTTAAAATTGTTCAGACCATCTTCTGTGTGGGTGTCCAACATTTCTCCTTCCGTGCGGTTCATCGATAGATTTGAAAATAATTCTTTACATAAATGTGCATCAGAGGAAAACATCACTATGTTCATTTTTTAACTTTGCTTTATTACATTTTTAATGCTGTTTAATTGAGCGTAAAACACAAAATTTAACACCAGTAAGAAGTGATTTAGCCAAAAGGAAAGTAGAGATCTTTATCATTGTCAGAAGAGATGAAAAAGAGATTACAATAAATTTTTAGAAACTCAAAACTTTGGTTGGTTGACATGAAACACAATTCATACTGATAAATGATTGACGAGAGTGCCAAACAACTAGCTTATAAATAGAATAGTAACAGTCTACCCCGCGCTCCCAGTGCGAGTTTCTTGTCCAAACTAATTTAGTTATGCTTATTTCCCTACAGATGTCATGAGTGATATGTGGGCAGCACATCACCTCAGTGAGACATCTAGTAACCAACTAAGATATTATTTGGATGGGAAGGCTAGTTAAATCTTGCTCAGAGGCACTAATTTAGACTTTAGATTGTTTTATGAGCCTGAAAATCTAAAGACTTGGGGTCCATTGCTTAAAGTCCCTCCCGGAGAACTAGTCCTTTGGATTTTTCCATCCTAAAAATCCATTGACTCTGGCTGAGACTGAACCCATGACCCTCAGGACTAGCAGCAAGGAACATAATGTTAGACCACTGAGGCTAATTTTACAAGTATATTTGACAACATAATTATGTTGTCAGAAGTACCATACTTCAGAATAAATATTTAGCAAGCATAATCATGGTATGCAGCTTAAGATTAGGTTTTAATGTAGACTTCAAAAAATAGATAATGTTATTTTTCATGAAAGACGTATTGTCAGCCGGCGATTAAAGTCGCATAACTCCATTCAAGAGTAAAATCTGAATTTTTGCATTATTAGATAAGCAAAGGGATTGTCTGTGTGCTGTTAAAGTCTTAAGACTCCAAGATGATTTTACTGCCATCTATAAGTGATTACAAAAACCATACATTTCCTCAACTATTGACTTCAGACCCAAGAACTCGCATCTCCGACATACCACTTTTAAGAAATTGATTTCAAAATAAATAAATTTAAATTAAAAATCTTAAAAATCAACCAGTTATGAGGTTCATGAATGAATGAATCTTCTTCTTCTTCCTTCCAAGTATTAGGCCAAGGCCTGTTACGATCCTGTAGAAAATTTTCCCTCCAGCATTTCATAGGACGGCCCAGTGATTCCGGGAAATTCTCGTATAAGACTTGAAAGCATAATAATAGTCCCTTCGATTGGTTGCTGGCCAAAGGAAGGCAGTAATTTTTTTTATATCATACTTCATAGTTTATATGTGGTCTCGAGGCAGCATGCTGCCTTGTCACGCAGCGGGCCCAGGTTCGATCCCCGGTCGGGACTGTTTTTCCTCAGCTGTAAGACAAATATCAGGAAAACTTTAAGGCCCAAACGGTCCCCAAAATCATATGGCCATCATCATCGTCATCATTATCATCATCAACATCACTCTTCACCAGTGTGGAAAGCAACGGGAAGCTACCACACCTACAATTCCCTAGTAAAGCTGCAAAGCATAGCATGAAAATGCTATGATTGCAGTGAAAGACCTGCCCACAGGCAGAATTACTATGGATGGATAGTTTATGTTTTCTTAAACACTTAAACATGGGAATTGCAGTTTTCAAGAGTTTCCCTCCCATTTTCAACTGACATTATGCTACCGGATTTTAGTTGGAGTCTCCATCTATAGCGTTGCCATCTGGTGTTGATTTGATATTAATTTTGAGATCAGGTCCCGTTCATTGGGAATTTCAAAATTTATGGATCTAAATTTGTTCTTCTGAATATATATCTTCTCTAAACATGGTGTAACAGGACCTCACCGACAAAATTATAGGGATGATAGGCCATGCAGAGAGGATGATTTTTTGTGAAGGAACATATAGTCGCAAACATGTCATTTATGAGTTATGCACAGATGAAGGTGTTCACCCGTAAGGGTCAGAATTGAATGCAAACAATTGTACACGTATCATTTTATTGAAAAAGGTATGTTTTTACAATAAGTGTTCAAACAGTTGACCCTGTGACTCATTGCATGCTTGATATCGTGGCAGCAACGGTCAATCATCATAGGATTTTTTTGACGTCTTCAAAACACTTATTGTTTGAACACTTATTATAAAAACATGTCATTTTTCTATAAAATGATAGTGTACAATTGTTTGTATTCAATTCTGACCCTTATGGGTGAACACCTTCATCTGCACATAACTCATAAACGACGTGTTTCCGACTATATGTTCCTTCACAAAAAATGATTCTCTCTGCATGGCCTATCATCCCTAACATTTTGTCGGTGAGGTCCTGTTACACCCTTATATTCTTCAGAAGAACAAATTTAGATCCATGTATTTTGAAATTTCCAATGAACGGGACCTGATCTCGAAGTTAATCAAATCAACACCAGATGGCAACGTTATAGATAGATTCCAACAGAATCTGGTAGTCATAATGTCGATTGAAAATGGAAGGGATGTTCCTCTTGAAAACGGCAGTTCCCGTGTTTAAGAAAACATAAACTATGAGGTAAGATATAAAAAAATGACTCATTCATTAATGAATTTAAGAATCTCATAATGTTATTTCCCATATTTAACTATGAACAGTTATAAGGTTTTTTTTTTCATGGTAAAATTAAATATTTCTTACCTCTCCTCATATAAATCTTCAAAGTAGATTGCGATTTCGAGACCACAACGGTCTCATCTTCAGTACGTTTTTGGTGACTCATGTTATGTCGATCAGAAGAAACTCTTCTTCTTCCCTCTGTTGGTGGACCGATGAACCTCTGGATCAAGTCAAAATTTGTGGGAGTTTCGAAGTTCATAATTCAACATCAATTCCCGCAAATTTTGACCTGATCCAGAGGTTCATCGGTCCACCAACAGAGGGAAGAAGAAGAGTTTCTTCCGATCGGCATAACATCAGTCGCCAAAAAAGTACTGAAAATGAGACCGTTATGATCTCGAAATCGTGATCTACTTAGACGATTTATATGAGGAGAAGTAAGAAACATTTAATTTTACCATAAATTAAACCTCATAGTGATTAATTCCTGTAAAAGTTAAATTGTTTTTTTTCCTGAAATTTTTTTTCATTTATGGAGTTATAAGGTTTTGATTGTCGGCTGACGATATACTGCATTTAATATTCCATATCCACATTGATTTGCTAGTAATTAATGATTATCTATTATTAATTTTACTTCTAGGCCAACAGAACTGGAACATTGGTTCACAGATTATTGAAGATGATAAAAGACCATCGCATAAATGAAGAAGTAAGGGGTTTAAACTAATAATTCGTGTTTACATAGAATTAGTGTATCTTAGGACTTCTGACAGCTATAACTGTAGTCTATACTGCCGTTGATAAATATAGTCATAGTAGAGATGATGTGGGAGGAGCAGCTCTTCAGAATTTGTAATTACAATGTGGTAACATCTCACTTTGAACAGTAAAATAGTATATTGCGATACAAGTGAGGTAAGCACTTCTTACTGATTGAGAAAAAGTTTGAAAAACACGAGGTGCTTTCGCCGAGTTTTTTCAATTTTTGAGATCTGTTACGTGCTTACCTCATGTGTATTGCATACTATTTTTTTGGTCGATGTGACTAATTTTTATTACATATAGTAATAAATATATTAAAATATTGGTTGGATGTAAATTACTTCTATGAGAAAGAAACATTTGGTGATCGTTGCTATGTAGCTTTTCATTTGTTTTATTATAAGCAAGGATTGTTGGCTGTGGAGACATTTTTATATGTAGTACTGTGATTAGAATCTGTTTGATAATTTTATTATGGAAGGAGTCATGGTAGATGATAGAGAAATTGAAGAAGCCTGGAGAGTGGGATGTTCTGCATTAATTCCAGAAAAGTCTAAAGAAAGGTATGAGTTAGTGTACAAAACCTTCAAGAAATGTTTTATTTTACTTACCGAACGTGTGCTTTTTGAGTCCATATCAGCATTGCAATTTCTTTTGTTTGCATTGCAACCAGGTTAGATGTGGGAACGTTGACTTACTTCCAGTGACAACAATATTGGTAAGTATAAGAAATTAGTCACATCGACCAAAAATAAGCATAATCATTAACAATTATAACAGATCCACTCATTATTTAACTGAATACTTATGTTTACAATGAAAATTAGAACCAAACACAATGAACAAAATCTGAACTGAAAATATGTGGTTGTGTATTGGAGAACTTGCAGCAGCAACAGCAGCACCACAATCTGATTCAAACCTCGGCTTCCTTCAGAACTCTCTTCCGGTAACTCTCTCTCTCTAGCAACTAGCCACCATCCTTTGATTCTCAACTTCCTCAGATCCTTCAAAATTCCATCCATCCAATGAAGACTCAGTCGTCCCATATTCTCTTTTTTCCTTCAAATTTACATTCCATGATTTTCTTGGGTATCTCATGTTTAGTCATTCTTTGTATATGCCCATTGCAATCTTAAAACTGTAATTGATGTAATCACATCAGGAGACTTATACAACTGATAGAGCTCAGAGTTATATCTTATTCGCCATTATCTTTTTTTGCTTATTGGGTCATACATTTTTCTTAATATTTTTTTTTTTCAAATGAACTCAGTCTTGGGCAAGGTCCATACCTCACTGCCATATATTTTTTTGGTTTCACCAAAGTATTAGGGTACAGCAGTGTTATTTGAATAATTTAAACTTTGTTGACAAGTTATCAGAAAAATATGTGCAATCCTTAGAACTGAAATATACAGTAACATTTCCCGACATGTCATCTTCCTCGCTGTGTAAGTTGAGTGCAATAACTTTTAAATTATTCAAGTTATGCAATTATTCAATTTATCCTCCACATGATAAGTATCTAATATTCAGTGGGGTTATTTGAATAACGGATGAGGCTATTTGGATAACTGAAAAAACACAAGATTATCTGCAATTTTCATGAAACTGTTATTAGAAAATAAGATAAATATAAAAAAGAAAAGCAATACATAAGTACTAAAACAAAAATAAACATCAGAAACACATTCCAGGAAAGTTACTTGCAGTGTCCACAATGAAATTGTTTGCGACCTTTCGTACCCACGCAATATTCGTGATACCATGTCTTACACTTTTGGCACTATATCTAGTCTTTCTATTCTCCCTCAGATTCTATGTGGAACCATTTCCCCTGACATAGTCCAAATTTCCACTCAGCATCTTCATGTTCAGAGTCAGTCTGAGATACAGGGCCATCTAGACTGGAATCCGAATCTAGGTCGATGTCCATCTACTTTCGTTTTGTCCTTTTGGAAATAATGAGCCTCTTCTTTACATTCCCATCATCTGCCTGGCTTGCTTTGCTCTTCTCCTTTTCCAACGGAATAGATGCAGTGACCATCCACGCTTCAGTGAAAATTCCAGTGAAATGAACTTTTGCCAGTTTTTCACGAGGTGTTCTTTGCTGCCATTTGGTTGCCCTTGCAAAATATTCCATCTTGAGAGTCTTGAAACACATATGTCTAATGGTTATAAAGCACGAGTAGTGTGTGCTGGTAAACAAAACAATTCAATATTATTTTCCAGACAGAATTCCAAAGCAGTTAAATCTAACTGCGTAATATTGGATTATTTAATTAATGTATGATCAGTACTTTTTTATAGTCTTTCTTAAAAGATTTGAAATTAAAAAAAAAAAAAAATATTGCCTAGGCCCTAAACCTCGTACAACCATTGCAGTTATTCTACTGTATCTACAATAAAAGTGAAAAATGTATTTAGAAGAAAGAGAAAAGCGAATACAAAAACACAATTTTGACTATTCAAGAAGCCCCCGCTCTCAGGAATTCAAATAGCCCCTCATGACATGTTCACTTCATGAACACATAGTTCCCAAATAAGAGCATAGATTACAAAACGAGCTGGAGGGTTATTGGAGCAAAGATCAACAATTACATCTGTATGCCTTTCATTTTCCATGTTTTTCAATGTCCACAGATAAAACTTAACAATCACCAAGAACATTTTACATACTCAACAATCAGGACACCAGAGCCACTTATCTTTGATACTTCAAAATAATCTAGACTAAACTTCTGTAGACAAAAATCAAAATAAACTACTTCACTGAATAGAAAAGACTTTCACTAACAACATCCACTGACAAAATGTCGTCTTCTTCTTGGTTACTTCACTGCACATCCGCAAAAGCTTAATATTATTCAAATAGTCCCACTGTACCAGATATAGATTACATTTTGTTTCTTTTGTAAGAAACTCTGAATTAAAGTGTCTAAATAATCAAAAGTATGCTTTATTGACATTTTAAATTCTTCTAATTTCTTCACTGATGTTTGTAACATTAATTAGTGGAGAACTTGCAACATTTAAAAATATTTTGTGGGAGGAATGTTTGAGTTTATGAGCAGAAGGGTAAGGGGTGATCAAACAGTGATTGAATCTTACCAACATAGAGTGTTATAACAACATAGACCCACATCTCTCAAATGCTGAATTGTCGTAAGTTCAAACAAGTTCCATTAATTCCACTGCAGTTTGTTTGCATGAGGTTTATAATGAAAGCTTATACTTGTGTCTATTTTAATAGTGCAACATTTTAAATCATGATGTGAAATTTAAGTTTTCCTTCTTCAGAATGGAAGATTGTGTTTTTTAGAATGTACATTGATATTTCAAAGCTGACTTTAATCCCTACTATGCTAAAAAAATACACTATTTAATAAAAATTGAACTGTATTATTAGGAATTTCGTAGAAAAAAATGAAAATTCCCTTCAAAGTGTAAACATATTTATGCAGAAGTATGGCTTTTTAATGGTTTAACTAACTTTCTGACATGAAAACTCTTGGTAAAAAGTAAGTGGTCATGATTTTATATCATGAATCAGAGAAATATTTTTATTACATTTGAAAAGAAAAATATATACTCAGACTGGGGGTTTGAACTTTCTATGCAAATGCTCTACAAACTGAACTACCTGAGCACTCCAATCTAAACACAAATTTTTCTATTTTCTTCTTCTTGTAAGCCCATGTTTTCCTTAACAGATATTTAGGTGCTCTCCCCCTACAGGGAAGAATTTGAACCATACTAAATTACACTTATTTTCGTATAGATGTCATTTGAGTGGTCCATGGTCAGCATTCCACCTCATACTGACATCTATTTTTCTCTTATACATTGTTAATTCCCAAGTGTCAAATGCTATGAACCATTGTTCGATCATGCAAATAGCAGCTTCTTTTTTAAGAAGACTACTTATTGGGAATTTAAACATTACTTTATTAAACCAGCAGAGCTTCTTAGAAAGGTTTTATTATTAATTTAATACTTGCACTGAAGGACAAATTATACATGAAGATAAAAATATATGCTCAGACTGGGGTTTGAACCCAGGACCTTTGACTTTCTATGCCAATGCTCTACCAACTGAGCTACCAGAGCTCATATTCTGTAAAGAAACAAAATGAGACCTTAAATTTGACTTGCTGAGAAATTTGCTTAGTTTACACAGTCCTGTGTGGTGTATTTATTTATATGTTGATATAATATGTTTCAGCTTGAATTATTCTCACTACAGCTTCTCCATCGCAAAGTTGAGTTCACTGTCTGTGGATTGTTTAAACTGGACTTTACTCTTCTCTACTCAGTAAGTATGTGGAGTAAATATAGTATTAAGAGAATAAGCTATATTAAAGTAAACCCTCCATTTGTATACGACATAATGCCAGATTGAGGAATGAGATAAGACGAAGCCCATATTATTTAAGGTATATAACAGTGATGAAAACCACCATTGTGGTCTCAAGGTAGCATATTGTCACACAACAGGCCTGGGTTCGATTCCCAGTGGGACAAGTTCCTGGGTGAGTTTTTTTGGGGTTTTTCCTCACCTCTAAAACAAATGTCAGGAAGCTTTGAGGCCCAAAAAGTCCCTGAACATCATCTGGCCATCATCTTCATCATTATCATCCATGGTGTGGAAAGCAATGGAAGCTACCACATCTATAATTTCCTAGTAAAGCTGTAACGCTTAGCATGAAAATGCTATAATTGCAGTGAAGAACCTGCTCTAGGGCAGAACACTGTAAATAAAAAAAAATAACAGTGGTGTCAATTATAATGAACCTGAGAGCCAGAAATATGTTTTTGATCAGGTGGAGGGTTGCAGATTGAAAATAAAAGAGATTCCCCTACCAAAATTGTAATCAATAATTTCACTTAAGTTACTACTTATGAAGGATTAATTTATAATTATTTTATAAGTAGCCTTATTCAATGTGACTATTCATCCAACCATAGTAATTCTGCCTGAAGGCAGGTCCTTCACTGCAATCATAGCATTTTCATGCTATGCTTGCAGCTTTACTAGGGAATTGTAGGTGTGGTAGCTTTCTGTTGCTTTCCACACCGGTGAAGGATAATGATGATGATGGTAAGTATGATGATGATGATGATGATGATGATGGTGGCCATATGATTTCAGGAACCATTTGGGCCTTAAAGTTTTCCTGACATTTGTCTTACAGGTGAGGAAAAACCCCAATAAAAACCTCATCCAGAAAAACTACCCCGACTGGGGATCGAACCCGGGCCCGCTGCGTGACAAGGCAGCACGCTACCTCGAGACCACAGCGGTGGACATCAATGTGACTATTTGAGAAAAAAAAATTCCACAGACGAGAAATAGAGGAAGGAGAAGTAATTTTGTTAACATTGTCCTTGGTCACATAGCATTGTACATAAAAGAAGTTTCTCTTGCTACTAGAGGTTGTTCGATGGATAAACATGTTTAAACAGTTCAGAATCGATAAATGTAGAATTAATTTTAAATGTACAGTGACTATATAAAGCTTAACAGTTTCACGCAATATGCTATGAAATAAAGAAAAAATGATGATCCATAACTCTTAAAATCTTTTTGAAAAAAATGTTTTAATCGAAAAACAACATTAAATCACATTATAATGCATGAGAACTTCAGGAACCATATAAAATAGGTTGGAGGACTGCATGTGGCCCACAGGCCACCATTTGGACACCCCATTTTTTCAAACGTCTCCAGAGAAAAAAATCTAATGGTGTGAAGTCAGGTGATCATGCAGGAAATCTCTGAACAGGACCAATTTCTGAATTGCTGGTTTAATGTATTTCTCACCACTGTTGCATTATGAGTAAGGTATTCTTATGCTGATACCATACCATCTGATGCAAATTCAGCGGTATGGGTTTAACATCAATGAAATATGAGCCAATAATGTGTTGTCCTATAATATCATACCATGCATTGACACTTCACTGACAGTGATGTTTTTTATCTGTTGAAGGAAATTTAGATTTTCCATTTCTCTGTTGAGCATATTGTGCAAATTACGTTCTCATGGGGAATGTATATACTAGCTATATACCTAATGTTCTTAATGTACTATGTGTCTAATGTCCTTTTTTTTATTAGGGTTATTCCACAATATAGTATTTTTCGTTCAACCCAAAGTGACTCGTTGCCAGAGGTTCCTGTCTAAAGCATCTTCTTCTCTCAAATCTCTAGCTTCCATACTTCTCTTCACTCCATCTATCCAACATACATTAGGTCTGTCTCCTCCACTTCTTCCATTAGCTTTTCAATCAAAGTTCTTCTTTGGTATCTATCTTCTTCCATTCTTATGAGGTGTCCATACCATTTCAAATATTTTTCTTCTATTTTTCTAATATTTTTTTTCAACTTGCATAATTTCCCTTATTGTGCTGTTTCTGATTTTATTTCTTTTTGAAATTCTTGTCTATCACCTCCAAAAATCCATTTCTACTGCTACGGCTTGTTTTCTATTTACTGTCCAGGTTTCGGACCCATATAATAAAATGCTTGACTAATGATTTTCATTCAGTAATAAAATTATTCTCTTCCTTGTTTTCATATATTTTGATGTTAGAAATTGATGCATCAGTTATTTTGCTATGGATGGCAGAGTGGTTTAATTTGGTGAGTTGCTTATTCCAATTTTATGAAGATATTTACTCAAACAATTCAGTAATCACATGGGACATGATCACATATAATTTGTGAAGAATTTCCAATATCAGTTTTGGATCTTGTAGAATTATTCTCCAGTCACAGCTATCAATTGTTTTGATTAAATTGAAATTATAATTATTGGAATGGCTTCATCAATAAACAATATTCCATTATAGTCATGGCCTAGCTGCAGAACCCACTGGTAGTAATTCAAACAATTTTGTAAGTAACTGCTCTGAAGCTCTTGATATAGCAAAATGTGAAATGGATGGTAATTATGCCTGTTAAGAGCATGCAGCACATTTATTCAACCGATTCCAATTTGTAATTTCATTTTGGATGAACAAGCATAAGGGTTTATTGTAAGAGCTGTAAGAACAGCTATTTCTGCTGCTTCATTTGTCACTCTCTTGCTTTGAATCCTCAGCTTTCAGTCTTGTGAAGTTTATTTTAACAATCAATTGAATTGGTGTTTACTTGATGAAAATCCATATTTATTAAATAAGTTTTATTTTTATTTAATTTA
The DNA here is from genome assembly GCA_030220185.1 of Diploptera punctata. Taxonomy (NCBI): domain Eukaryota; kingdom Metazoa; phylum Arthropoda; class Insecta; order Blattodea; family Blaberidae; genus Diploptera; species Diploptera punctata. Next base: position 275,023 of record JASPKZ010002683.1, on the reverse strand, counting down.
TTTTAACAGTTGCATTGAAGATAGAATTGTTTGAATGGTGTCTATCAAGGAAACATTTGTCAGCTATTCTGCTTATGTGGCACTTGATAATATTCTTCATAAATTAAGAACATGTCATCCATTTCTTCCCTTGCAGTCCATGCAAATATTAGGCCATGTGGCCTGTTATGGTCACAAAGAGGTATTTTCCATCCAGTGATTTTTTGGACGTCCCAGCGATCTTTTGCCTTAGGGGTAGTAACAAAGCATAGCTTTTGGAATTCTGTGAGATGGCATTCATTGAAGATGGACTTTTCATTTGTTCTGGTAGTTTTGTATATGATGAAGAATGGGTTCTACATCCCAACTCTTCCATAATTTCTTCATTTCTTTTATGGTCCCACTTTGTATAGCTCATAAATCACATCTCATTTGCTGTTATTCAGCTTTCATCTCTTCTTCGTATTGTCCATGCTTCATTACCATATCTCAATACTGGTCTTGCAAGAACTTTATAAAGTAGTAATCCTGTGTACTTTTGTACTAAAGATGGTTTCATAATACTATTAATTATCCCCGTTGTTTTGTGAAATTTGTGATTTTCTTTGCTATATCAGCTTCATCTTGAAATGTTAAATTATAACCCAAATAATTAAATTAATTTACTCGTTCTAAAATTTCATTGTCCAAAACAATTTTGCTAGGTATAGGGTATTTCCTGCAAAAGGCCATCAAATGTAGTAACTATGTCAAATACCTAGAAAAGAAGATAAATTAAATTAATCTCATGTTCAAAACATTAATACCAATTTCAGTACAGAAAAGTAGTGAAATTTAGCTTAACTTACCTATATAAAGAGAGATGAACTGAAAAAACTTTGCCAATGTTTTATTGTTTACTTGTTCAGTATAGAACTGAAGAAATGAATGTACAGATAATATAAGCCTCTCATGAGTGTGTTAGATTTTTAATGTCAGCATTATGAACTAGATATCAAGAACATTCAAATAGTCAGTAAAGTAATCAGATGGTATTAGTTGGAGTGAAGTCAATTTGTAATTCAAAACTATTTTTAAAAAGTTGACTCTCATATCTTGAAAATTATTGAATTTTCAGAATGTACATATTTTATGAATAGTGGATGTCCCCCTTTGATGTAATATCCATCCATCCATCCATAGTAATTCTGCCTAAGGGCAGGTCCTTCACTGCGATCATAGCATTTTCATGCTATGCTTTGCAGCTTTACTAGGGAATTGTAGGTATGGTAGCTTTCCATTGCTTTCCACACTGGCGAAGGATGATGATGATGATGGCCATATGATTTCGGGGACCGTTTGGGTCTTAAAGTTTTCCTGGCATTTGTCTTACAGGTGAGGAAAAACCCCGATAAAAACCTCACCCAGAAAAACTGTCCCGACCGGGGATCGAACCCGGGCCCACTGCGTGACAAGGCAGCATGCTACCTCGAGACCACAGCAGTGGACGATGTAATATAACTCTTATAATATGTCTCATGCCGTAACCAAGTGGAGCAGAGCTATAGGACTTGCACTGGTTCAGGTATCCATGGGGGAAAACATTTTTTTCATTGAATTTTGGCCATTATGGGACCGTTGCCTACCTAGCATCATGAGGCATTTGGGTAGTTACAATAAGTAGCAGTTCCTGGATGAAAAAAAAAGTTATAATGGCTGGGGGACCCAACATGCTGACCACATGTCACCCCTAGACTGGCTGGATGATCATCTACCTCTATGATTAACACATGTGCATGTGAGGCCAGGAGTCAGATGGTAGGCCAAAGGTCACCTAGGCCTGTCACACCATGGAGCTAACTTACAATATTACAGTTTTGTTGTTTTTATTATTAATTTAATATTTCTCACTGAAGGACAAATTATGTTTGAAGAGAAAAATATACACTCAGACTGGGGTTTGAACCCAGGACCTTTGGCTTTGCATTTGTATAGAAAACCAAAGGTCCTGGGTTCAACCTGAGTCTGAGCATATATTTTTCTCTTCAAATATTATATTTTTGTATTTATCAGAAACATTTAATTCACTATTGGAGGTAAAAGAGTTAAGTGGCCACTCTAGATAATAAATTATATTTAAAACACTATTGGAGATGAGTCCACCGCTGTGGTCTCGAGATAGCGTGCTGCCTTGTCACGCAGTGGGCCCGGGTTCAATTCCCGGTCAGGACAGGCTCCTGGGTGAGGTTTGTTCAGGGTTTTTCCTCACCTGTAAGACAAATGTTAGGAAGCTTAGGGCCCAACAGTCTCCAAAAATCATCTGGCCATCATCATCATCATCCTTATCATTTATCATCATCATCATCATCATCATTCTTCACTGGTGTGGAAAGCAACGGGAAGCTACCACACCTATACTTCCCTAATAAAGCTGCAAATCATAGCATAAAAATGCTATGATTGCAGTGAAAGACCTGTCCTCGGGCAGAATTACTATGGATGGATGAATTGGAGATGAAAGAGCCAAGTGGGCCACCTTATATATTAAATTATACAATTCATCCCACCATTATCTCCATTAATTAATTTCATATCACCTTTCGCCTAATATCATGTTACATAAAGAATAGTCTGGTTCAGCAAATCACATGTGTTTAAAATATGTGGTTGTGGTGATCAAATACTTCCTCATGACTCCGAGCTTGTGTGTCAACTTAGGGCAGAATAAGGCCAAAGGGAGGGTTGTAGTAGTCCCTCCTCGAGGTCTTGGGCCTAGCCCAAATAAATGGCAGTATGAGAAATGTGTATAAATGCTTGATGCGTGTTGAACCAGAAAACCAAAAATGGACTACATATCAATGTAGAGTAGATTTCATCTCATTCATTCGATACAGTGAAAGATAGGTAATACAATGAACCCAAATTAAGGTAGCTGCATTAGGTCTTTAAAAAACATGAATCCATCTCTACTAATCTAATCTATATGTTAAATGAATGTGTGAAAACCATAATTATATAAGTTACATGTAAATCATTCAGAGATAAACGAGTTTAAATATTTGCTATAGGTATCAAAGCAATAAAACAGTTGTATTCATCCATTGCCATACAGCAGTAATTGACACCATAATAATAATAACACTGAGCAACAAAAAATAAACTTTTTTTGTCTCAGAAAGAAAAATATGTGATTCTGATAGATTTTTTTCTCCTGAATTCAAATATGATATTGGTTTTTCTCCATCACGCTAGGATTCCGAGAGACATATAATTATAATTTCAAACACTTAAATATTTTCTGCATTCATAACTACACAATATTCGAACATTCGGACTCACTTAGAAAGTAAGAAATGATGATTTTTTGCTATATTTTGCCTGTGGAGCATCCCTTATGATGGTCCAACAATAATTGGCCAGCACATTAGGATTCCATTTGCCTTGATATCTCTTTTCCATAGCTGAAACCATTTGAGTTAGCTCATTTGGTTTTATTTTACAATGGACAAATGGACAAAAAAACGTTTATTAAAAAAATTATTAAATCCATTAATTGAAATTGAAATAAAAAAAACTGTGGGTGATGGAGAAATTCCGAATACATATTTGAAAACACGATAAAAAACTGCATTAAGTACAAAATGATGAGACAAAAATCATGTTGACCAGTGTAATATAATAATAATTTATTGATTCTGACAGATTAAGGCCATAAGGCCTTCTCTTTCACTTAACCGGCACAAATTACTAGTACATATTTGACAATATAGATTATATACGCTATACTAATTATAAAGAATTAAAAATATGTTAAATGTTGCAATGGAAATTTCATGTAAAAACAACATTTTATACGATGATAATAATAACAATAATAATACCTATGATAATAATAATATCATCATCAGCATCAAGGATTAGACCTGCTGGTCTGTTCCGATCTCATGTTAGAATTGGTCTGTCCATCATATAATAATAATAATAATAATAATAATAATAATAATAATAATAATAATAATAATAATAATAATAATAATAATAATAATAATAATAATAATAATAATAATAATAATAATAATAGTAATAATAATAGTAATAATAATAGTAATAGTAATAATAATGTAATAATAATACTAATAATAATAGTAATACTAATAATAGCAATAATAATAGCAGCAATAATAGCAGCAATAATAACAATAACAATAATAATAACAATAATAATAATAATAATAATACTACTAATAATCATCATCATCATCATCCGGTATCATGGCAGCTGCCACCGTCTTCCGGAAACCAAATGCCATTCCTCTCTATCCATCCATTGATCTTCCTCCATTCCTCTGATATACTAATAATAATAATACTAATAATAATAATAATAATAATAATATAATAATAATAATAATAATAATAATAATAATAATAATACTAATAATAATAGTAATAATAATAGTAATAACAATAATAATAATAATAATAATAATAATAATAATAATAATAATAATAATAATAATAATGATAATAATTATAGTATAAATATGATAAATCATGTGGGAAACACTAATTAATATATGTCCCTTACACTGGGTAATGATGAAGTTGAGGTTAGAGCAAATATAAATTTAGATTTCTTTCAAAGATGCCAATGCCCGGCAGGTAGGGAATTCCAGTTGCGAGAAGTGAAGATAGTTTATGACATGGAGTGATGTGATATCCTATGTTGCAGTATATTAAGCAAGAGACTATGTTGTGATCTTGTGTTTAAATTATGGTTGGAGGATACTGGAAACAAGAGGATAAATAATTGAGAGTCGAGGAGTGTAGGATCTTAAATAAGAGAAATAGACAGTGTAATTTTCTTCTCTCTTTAAGATGTAGCCATGACAATCACTTGAATCTCTTGGCCATTCGAAAGTAGGACCCAATAATATGTGATAACTACACTTAACTCAATTTTCACAAAAACATCACTTATACCGTTATGGTTTTCACACATTCAAATTATATTATTTAACACACTATTGGAGACGAAAGAGTTAAGTGGGCCATCTTGTAGGCCTATTATTAAATTGCTGAAAACTGTATAATTCTTATATCAACTCTATAGATTTTTAATTAATGAGTAAAAAAAGCTATAAATTAAATTATAATTGCTTCTTTCTTTAGATTATAGGTGCAGTTACAACTTACTTGGTGATTCTTGTCCAGTTTCAAGCAATGTTTGATGTTAACACTAAAAATGAAACTGACATTACTTCAAGCTTAACTTCAAGAGGATTAAATATTGATAATTAAGTTCTGAAAACATTATTTAAATACCTTAATTATACGCTGTCTTTTTCAAGAAGAAGTAGATATTCATGGAAAAATTGTCAACTTTAATAGATCCACTGGAATTATAAACAGAGTAATGGAACCATCTCTAGTTAAAAAACACACATGTCTTCGTGTATATAAAACTCTGGCAAGATCTATCTTATGTTATAGCAGTGAAGTTTGATCTTGCGGATGATAGATCAGAGGAGTGTCTATAAATAAGATGAAATTAAAAAAATAATTTTGTTTTGTCAATTGATGGTAACCTACTGACTGAAACAAGCGAGGTGGTTCAAGTGCCAGTATTTGAGACTCATCCCAGGTTCAAATTTTGGTACTGAGGTTTTTTCCTGATTCTCCTCATTCCAAGGAGATCCATTTCATCATATTCACTATTTCATAATATAATTAAATAAAGTGACCACTAAATATGAGGAGAGGTAAGAAACATTTAATTTCATCATAAATTAAACCTCATAGTGATTAATTCCTATAAAAGTTAAATATATATGTGTTGGAGATGTTTCATTGAGGCTCTATGCTCTGGATAAGAGTAACAGAACATACTACTACTGCTACTATGAGACCAAAACAACTGTTAGCTACTAGTAATACAAGGACAATAATAAAGAGCTTGTAAACCCAATTTTATCTGCCATACATTAATGAAGTAATGGATTAAATTTGGCATTCTTTTAAAATATATATAATTCAGACATTTTTAACCTTCTTTAACCAATTTTATCTGCCATACATTAATGAAGTAATGGATTAAATTTGGCATTCTTTTAAAATATATATAATTCAGACATTTTTAACCTTCTGTCGGACGCACCTGATCTGAGACATAGGTTGTCAATTTTGTCCCATTCCACTGCCATCAGACGGCGTTGATGACTGGGCATCTGAGTAGCTGTTTCTTTTTACCTGCTCTAAACAACCATACCATCAGTTTGCTCTCGACCGTTACCACGGTGGGCTGTAAATATTTTGTTCAGAGAAGCTCATTGCACCTGAAGTTGTTACATTAGTCACAAATTTTCTTAAAATTTGTTTAATCAATATTATGTCCAATAAAAAGTTTTCTAGCAGAAAATGTTGAATATTTCATTCTTTGGACATCCCTAACAATAACATTTCTTCGACTTTCCGTTGTTCAGATTGGCAAACAGTGTGTTAAATAATTTTTTTTAAGCATGTGCTGATCAGGCATATTGCGCCCGAACTCGAAGGTCAGAATATTGCGCCTGACAGAAGGTTAAAGCCAGTGATAAAGTTAGTAATATGGTCATACATGCTTTCATGACCGACACTACAAATCCTGCAGTAAAGTTTTTCTGGGTGAGATGACCATAATCTTCTTTTTGAATTCATACTTGAAAGTTATGTCCCAAGCCTGTTTGGCAATGTTTATGTTCTGCCTTTGATGTTTGTTTAAATAAAAGATGAGATGAGACAATCTTCAAACAGGACATCATAAACTACATTGCAGACAAGCTAGACTATGAGCCGACAACCTATAGTGGTGAGAAAGCTACTTTCGTCGATTTCACAGCTACTTGATGCAACAAACATACTCAAATAATTATTATTTTGAAAAGAAAAACTGTCCATATTCCGAATGTTAAAATTTAAATTAATACATCAAAATATAGTTGGTGTTTTAATATTACATTTTGTGTGTGTATTTCATTTTTACTGTTTACCAAAAACTATGTAAACAATTTTGCAAGTAATCTAGCTCATAATATTCAACTTCAGGATTTTTAATATATGCATATTTATTTTTTAACGAAAATGAGTTTTCTTCCTACAACTCTGAAAAGAATTTTAATCCAAACTTTAGTGATGCCGCATTTTGACTACTGTGACGTTCTACTAACTGACATAAGTGATGGATTGTCGGACAAACTGCAGCGTGTCCATAATATGTGTATCAGATTCATATTTAATGTTCAAAAATATGATCACATTTCTCCATTATTCCACGAATTGTCATGGCTACATCTTGAACCGAAAGTGCCTTTCTGCGGTTCAGTATGGTATCTTTGTTCTCCTCCCTACTACAGAACATTTATGAAATATGCCAATGTCCTGTTTTCCTTGTGCCTACCCCTCCCCTTTTCATCCTTTCCGCCGCGCATCTCTATGGCGCATATCCCCTCTACTTGCAAACCTTTATATACATCGTACTCTTACCGAACATTATCATTCGATCAGCCTAGCAACCGGCGTTTGGTTATTTAAAGACGGATTCAAAGGTGGAATCCAGTTCCAGCTCACCATGTGACTGGAAGGTTAATATGGTGGTCTATATAGACAAGTTGATGGAGGCCGAGAAGAGGTCTGTTTTGAGTTAGTCCAGCTATGTACGGAAGAAGTGACTCCTAAAGCTTGGACACGTGTGTGAGTGTGGTATTATGTATGGTATGTTATTTCTTCAGTTATTTTTACAGCTACGCTTGGTTGTTTGATCAAGAATTATCTTTTGTTATTAATTTATTATTTTATTTAAAACCAACTTGTTTATATTAAAAGGTTATCTTTTTAAACAAACGCCCCTCAGTTATTATTCTAGTATAAGTAGTTGTTCACTCTCCTATACAAAAATCACTCATTGTAATGCTTTTAATAATCTGTATCTATACATGTATATATGTTCATCAGGAAAAGAAAGATGAATTAATAGCTGCCTTTCATGGGCCCGAGGCGAGCTGCTTTCTTACTGATAACTTCTTCGAATATCAGGACCACGTTAATAAATGCAGCAAATTACAAAGCCCGGTCCCGGACAAGTGTTACGCTGAGCGTGGTTTGCTTTCTAAACCCACAAATGGTAGCAGTAGCGTAGTGTGGTTTCGTAACTTACCTACAAAATGGTACGCAGAAGCGTGGTTTGGGTCTCTTGCCAGCACAAATGGTAGATAGACCGTGGTTTCGTTTTCTTAAAAAGACAGCACAATTGGTAACAGAGCGCTGGTATCTTGCCAGCACAGAGAAGAAAATCGCACTGTCTAATTCTCCTATTTAAGATCCTACATACCTCGATTCCCAATTATTTATCATCCCGTTTCCAGTATCTATCCTCAAACCATAACTTAAACACAAGATCACAACATAGTCTCTTGTTTAATATACCGCAACATAAGACATCACATCACTCCATGTCATATACCATCTTCACTTCTCGCAACTGGAATTCCCTACCACAAGAAATAAGGGGGCTGCCGGACATTGGCATCTTTTAAAAGAAATCTAAATTTATATTTGCTCTAACTCGACTTCATTATTATCCAGTGTAAGATATATATATTAATTGGTGTTTCCCGTATAATGTATCATATTTATATTATTATTATTATTATTATTATTATTATCGTATCATTATTGTTATTACCCTATAAAATGATGTTTGTACATGACATTTACATTGCTACATTTATTGTATCTTTAACTGTTTATAATTAGTATAGTGTATATCTATATTTGTCAAATATTTATTTGTATTTGTGCTGGTTGAGTGGAAGAGAGGGCCTTATGGCCTTAACTCTGCCAGAATAAATAAAGTATTATTATTATTAAAGTATATTTAGTATATTTTAATAAACCAACAAAAATGAAAAAACTGATAAAAATAAAAAGTCAGGAATATATCAAATTGAATGCATGGGTTGTGAAAAGATATATATAGGGGAAACAAAAAGAAACCTAAAAATTAGAACCAAAGAACACATAAGAAATATTAAAAATGGAGAAATTGAAAAATCTGCAGTTGCTGCTCATGTTTGGTCTGAAAAACATAATATAAATTCAGACACTAAATTATTAAAACAGTTAGAAAATACAAAAGAGCTGACTATTTGGGAAAAAATTTATATTCAGAAGAACAGAAACAGAGTTATGAATTTTGATATTCCGATGGAGGGTGACCTTGTTTGGAGGTTCTTTGGCCAACCACAGGATGGAGCTGACATCGACATCCAGGTGGTGCAACATAATGCAACATAAATAAAACCAGTCTGGGAAAGCTGACGATAAAACAGAATTGTTTTGAAACATGTCCAAGAACAAATCAACATTAATATTGAGGTAAGATGTCCCACCAAAAATAATATAATTAGTATATTTAGGGTTTTAATATAACCTTTTTTAAACATTTTATACTTATCCCTGAAGTGAAAAAATTGACATATCACTCTTTTGGATAAACTGTATTTGTAATAAAGTTTAAAATTCAGCAATAAAAAAATAGGAAATTCTGGACAATCTTTTACAAAATAATTTATAATTAAGGGGATAAATCTCTGATCTGAACATGAAATTTTTGCAGTCACAAATTTTGTGTGGGTAACCAATGGATACAATTAACTATGAGACAGTTACACAAAACATAGCTTTATTACATACACATTTATTGTAAGGCACTTGATTCACACAAGTTTTGAATCAATAAAAACATCACAGATATTTACACTGTACATTTCCAATTATTACAACATGCACATTATATATACTGCTCGTTTTAAGCACAACAATATTTGGCATTTATTTTTGTAACAAAATATTCAAAACAAAATATATTTCAAAATATCTATCTATATATACATAAATGTTATAAAACATTCTCGGACTTGTCAAAGATTTGTTGCATTTCATTGTGATGATGTGAATTAATAAACTTATAAAGTACAACAAAATGTGGCATTTCATAAAATAATTATTGTTATTGTTGTCAAATGTAAGCCTAACATTCTTGCAAGATACAAAAATTATAATTTTTAAATGTCTTTTACTCTTTATATGATAATTTAAAACCTAAATAATAGATGAGAATGTTCAAGACCACTATAAATGGAAAAGGCGATTTTCTTGAGGGTGACAGAAAACCACTGTATTATGGACAAATTAAAAAAAAAAGTACATATTGTATATTATAAATCTGAAATATTATTATATCCATGGCATTTCATATTTAATTGAGACTGTAATATTGCATTCAAAAAAAAGTTTTTAGGAAAAGTATTAGGGGAAAAAGCAAGGTAAAATATTTATAATTATGGTATGGTATTTAAAATTTATATGAACCTGAAAAATAGATTTTGGTAATCCAGCTAAGATGAATTCAGATAGGAAAATGAAACTAAATGAATCTTTGCCTGTCTTTGTGACAAGAGAATAAGATAATCAATTTGTGAGTTCAGCACCAAATAAAAATGTACTTTGTGGCACACTAGTCCATAATTATCAATTTCTCTTTGGATATGAGATATATAATACAACTAATTAATTCTTTGCAGGTAAGAAAAAGTTTCTATTGGCCCTAGGGCTAACAAATATGTTTTTGTTTGTTATAATTATATCTATTAACAATTACAAGAATTGACAATTGCAAATTTTCCTTTTTTTATTTACTCAAATATCGCAAATCATGGCTTTCTTAAAACACTTTTTTTATTCAATCTATTTTACGCTGATGTAATTTTCAAAACATCATCATGATACAAACCTTTACATTTATTTGACAACAATTTATATTCAGCTTATATTGAACTTTTTTAGGAAAAAATCACTATGAGGTTTAATTTAAGATTAAATTAAATGTTTCATACCTCACCTCATATCCAGTCTTCTAACTAGACTGGTTTCGAAGCCTGGGAAGCTTCATCTTCAGTAATTTCTCGTTGACTGATGTTATGTTGAGAAGCAGTTCTTCTGATTGACATAACATCAGTTGACGAGAAATTACTGAAGGTGAAGTTGTCCAGGCTTTAAAACCAGTATAGTTAGAAGACTGGATATGAGGTGAGGTACGAAACATTTTAATTTAATCTTATATTCAGCTTGTTCGGTTTTAATAGTAACTCCTGAAGGAATTTTGGTTTCAACAGATCCTGACATAATTTTCCTACATAACTGTACATTTAACTTTTTAGGAATTAACACTATGATGTATTATATTTAAGTAAATTTTATCACCTCACTTCATATTCTTCTTCTTCTTTTTCTTTTTTCTTCTTAGACCGGTTTTGGGACCTTATTCAGTTCCATCCTCAATATTTTCATGACCACTGTTATGTTGACTGGATAGACACCTCCTGCTCCCTCTGTTGATAGGACATAACAATGGTCATGAAAATATTGAGGATGGAACTGAAGTAGGTCACAAAACCATTCTAAGAAGAAAGATATGAGGTGAGATGATAACATTTTACTTTAAATAACTGTACATTGTTCATTAAATTCAGAGACTGGTAACTTAATAAGAAAATAATAATAGCAACATCCATGACTTCCCTCAAGAAATAATTCTTCCAGTATCCACTGTCCCTAAATATGATGCCAAACAAAACATACAAATACAAACTGAATTTTTAATTTAAAACTGTTATCAAAAAGTTTTAATTTATTCTTTTATGGATAAGTGTGCCACAAAATATTGTATGAATCTTGTGCAAAATTTCATGTTTAAATCTCAGGCCGTTGGTACTTTCAGGCTATGGAGGCCCTAGAGAGCAGACTTGTAGCCTTAGATAAAACAATTTTCATTTCACTTTGATACATGGTCCTGTACCATAGCCGAGTAGTTAGGGCAAGATGCCTTGGCGCGCTGGTTCGACTCTCCATGAGGGAAGAAATTTTCTCATGAAATTTCAGCCAGTATGGAATTAGTGCCACCCAGCATCGTGAGGAATTTGGGTAGCTATAATGGCAGCAGTTCTAGGTTGAGAAAACCAGCTATAAGGGCTGGGAGACCTGACATTCTAACCACATGTCACCCCTACGCTGGCTGGATAATCATCTACCTCTGTGATTAACATATATGGATGTGAGGCCAGCTGGTAGACTAAGGGCCTTCTATGCCTGTCGTGCCATGGAGTTCAGTTCAGTTCACATTAAATACTTATCATTATTTAAATTATGGCCCTAGAAAAATTGTCATATGCTGTCTTACTGCCCAATACAATGTTGTCAAGTTTAAACATTGGTATTCATAATTAATATTTTTTTGGGAATAATATTGGTTGAAATTCATCGGAGAACATTTTTTTGACAACTCACCTCATAAATTTCATGTTTTTCATGATACTGCAGTTTCAGGCGATATCACGTCCATCTTCAGTAATAACTCCAACTGATGAAATTCTTTGGCTGTCAACTCTTCTATTGTCACCTTCTTCAGTGCTGCCATCTATGGTTGAATTTTGAACTTTGAAACCAAATTTTGTTCATTACGAATATCAAAATACATTGATCTATACTTATTTTTCTGAATGTATATCTTCTCCCAAACTGTCAATTCTAAAGGTTTATTCAGTTGTTTTAAAAGTTTTGCTTCTCTTCCATTTGTATGATGGTCTAATAAACTATGTGCAGCAATTGCAGATTTTTCAATTTCACAATTTTTAATATTTCTAAAATTTTCTTTGGTATGAGTTAACAAATTCCTTTTTAATTTTTCCTATATAATCTTTACTGCAGTCTTTACAACTACTCTACAAAATTGCAGAGAAAAGAAAAAATACAAGAAAATTACTTAGCATCCTGAAATGCATAGAAAATTTCAAAACATTTTTGACAAATACAATATTACTTTGGCAACAATAAATAAATTTAGTCTGGGTAATCTTCTAAGTACAAATAAAAAAGTCAATGTCCTAGACAGTAAGAAATCTGGGATTTATTAAATAAGTTGTAAAGATTGCAATAAAGTTTATATAGGAAAAACTAAAAGGAATTTGAAAACTCATACCAATGAATATTTTAGAAATATTAAAAATTGTGAAACTGAAAAATCTGCAATTGCTACACATAGTTTATTAGAACATCATACAATTGGAAGAGAAGCAAAACTTTTAAAACAAGTGAATAAACCTTTAGAATTGACAGTTTGGGAGAAGATATACTTTCAGAAAAAATAAATATAGATTAATGAATTTCGATATTTGTAAAGAACAAAATTTGATTTAGAAGTTAATAAATTCAACCATAGATGGCAGCACTGAAGTTGGTGACAATAGAAGAGTTGACGACCAAAGAATTTGAGCAGTCGGAGTTATGGCTGAAGATGGATGTGATATTGTCTGAAAATGCAGTATCATGACAAACATGAAATTTATGAGATGAGTTGTAAAAAAAATGTTCTCTGATGAATTTCAATGATTATACCTTATAAGTCTACCGCAGTGGTCTCGAGGTAGCGTGCTGCCTTGTCACGCAGCGGGCCCGGGTTCGATCCCCGGTCGGGGCAGTTTTTCTGAGTGAGGTTTTTATCGGGGTTTTTCCTCACCTGTAAGACAAATGTCAGGAAAACTTTAAGGCCCAAATGGTCCCCGAAATCATATGGCCATCATCATCATCCTTATCATCATCACCATCATCCTTCACCGGTGTGGAAAGCAACGGGAAGCTACCACACCTACACAATTCCCTAGTAAAGCTGCAAGCATAGCATGAAAATGCTATGACTGCAGTGAAAGACCTGCCTTCGGGCAGAATTACTATGGATGGATACCTTATAATGTTTATTTCCCAACATTAATTTAATATAATAATATTGGTATTCATATCTCAAACAAACTACATTAAATTTGAAACAGAGAGTATAATGAAAGTAGTGGGGGAAAACAAATTCATGTATGGGTTAAAAACCAAGTATTTTTGGATCCATATTGATATAATTTTTTTTTATCTCTAGATATGAAGAATTCATGAATTAAGAATTAAATTAATATTTTTATTACCTCACCTCATATCCTTTTTCTTCTAGACTGCAGTTTCGGAGCTTATCTCCATCATCAGTAGTCTCTGGTTGACCAGTGTTATGTCGTTTCTTGGCAGTTTTCTTCTTCCTTCTATTGGTGGACCAATGAACCTCTGGATCAGGTCAAAATTTGCAGGAGTTTCGAAATTCATGAGTTTATCTTTCTTTTTTTTTTCTTTTCTTTTTTCCAAAAAAACAACAAGAAAGATAATCTCATGAATTTTGTAACTCCCAGAAATTTTGACCTGATCCAGAGGTTCATTGGTCCACCGATAGAAGGAAGAAGAAAACCGCCAAGAAACGACATAACACCAGTCCACCAGAGGCTACTGATGATGGAGATAAGCTCCGAAACTGCAGTCTAGAAGAAAAAGGATATGAGGTGAGGTAATAAAAACATTAATTTAGTTCTTAAATTAAACCTCATGGTGCTTTTTCCTTGTGGAAGTTAAATGAAAAATTCATACCTGAAGATTTTCCATTTTTCTTATTCCTATAAATGTTATACTTGCATGAACAATAATTGTAATGTCTAGTAATGAATAAATAAAGAATTCTTGGCCTCATCTTATTATAATCCTTTTTATATCTCTACGTAGGCTGATACAAATCTAAAATTTTCCTCACTATTTTGATTACACCTTATATTATTTTAAATACAATGAAAAAAATTAAAAAAAAATTGGAAGACCATAATAACACTATGCTTTCTAGTTGGAGAAATGATAGCTTTAAGGGCATCATCTAAGTTAGTATTGTTGATATATATATGATTTTAATAAATATATTACCGGTACTGCCCTACACTATAATCCAACTATCGAAGAGATGGGATCAAAAACTATATTCACATGGAACAGGCCAGAAGGCCTAATCCTTGAGGTTGATGATGAATATATTATAAGCTTCTTTTTCATCTAACAAAGGAACTATCACTGAGATCACATCAAAACCTACTGGTACCTTGAAATTGTTCTGGCAGAATGGACATCTAGTAACGACACCATATACAAAAAAAATCAGCTGTAGGATTTAACTAAAAGTCTCCTAATCAAAATTAAGTCTTGTTATAAAGCAGCGGGACTGCAGTTGTTGAATTCCCTTGTGTGTTGGGTGACTCAAGTGCTGAGGGCTGCTATGCTAGAACCAGCCAGTCATCCTTACAGTTTAAACACATTTGAAAGGATGATAAAAGAGGTGAGCAGAGGTGCAAAAAACCACACACTACAATATCATAATTCATCATCATCCAGGGATTAAGCCTGTTGGCTTGTTCTGGTGTCATGGAAGCTAGACTTGTTAAAATTGTTCAGACCATCTTCTGTGTGGGCATCCAACATTTTTCCTTCCATGCGGTTTATAATTTAGCAATAATTTTGAAAAAAATCTTTCTTCTTGCATTCTATCAATATGTTCTTTTCAGTCGTCCCTATATTTAATTATTCGGTCTGTAAGTTTGAAAATATTTAGTTCCTTTCTTACATCTTCATTCCTTTTCTTATCCAGCAGAGTATATCCTGCTATATTTCTTAAAAATCTCATCTCAGCTGCTTCCAATCCTTGTTCCTGTCTTTTAGTGATCGTCCAACATTCTGATCCATACAATATATCATATAATTATAGGACTAATTTGTAAAGTTTCTGGCATAATTTTTCAGTACTTCAGTTAAATCCTACAGCTGTTTCTTTATTTTATGGGGTCCTTACCTAGATGACTGTTTTGGCAAAAGTGCATTTTGACATGAACTCATTGATAATTTTCTTGTAAGTACTAATATTAAAGATTATTTTATGAGGAAGCTTATAGGAAAGTAACCTGTAATTTAATATATGAAGGAAATAACATGATGAGGTTTTTTAATTATTAATGAGTTGGTTCTTTGACTCACCTCTCATTTCTTGATTTTTATGCAGACCTGGTTTCATCACTTTTGCACACTTTTGCACAATGCATACCAACTCAATAATAATTAAGTAAATTTGAAGAGAACTATTTTCGTCCAGACTGGGACCCGAACCTAGGACCTTTGGTTTACCGTACCAATGCTCTTACCACAGAACTACCGGGGCGAGTTCCAATCTAGATTGGAATTCGCCCCAGTAGCTCAGTTTTTAACAGCATTGGTACTAAGAGAAAAATTTGCATCTAGATTGGAACTCGCCCTGGTAGTTCAGTTGGTAAGAGCATCGATACGGTAAACCAAAGGACCCGGGTTTGGTTCCGGTCTAGGCGAAAATTTTTCTCTTCAAATTTAATATATCATTCAATGAGATATATTAAATTAATAATAAAAACATCAATAATTAAGTAACCTGTAAACCCATTTTGTCATAATATTTAAATTATTATCATAAAATAGCTTATATCTGACACATTTCATTTAATAATTTATTTATTTTACTAATGATGATTGTTCATTAAAAGATTCTAAATTGCTATAAGTTCTATTTATAGCCTTATACAAATAACATAATAAAAACTTCTGTTACTGCTTTCACTTGTATGTTTTGCAAGTACTAAAACTTATTTCTTTATGTTATGTGTGTAAAAATACTACTTAAAAAGCATAAAAAACTGCCAATACCAGATTGTGTTAAACATGAATTAGACTGAATCTTTCTATGATTTTTTTCCTTAATAAAACTCTATTGATTGTATGTACTAAACCCTGTTGTGTAGTTATTGTTAGGCCAAATGGCTTGCAGTGATGTAAAAATTTATTTACCTACAGTTATTTCAGTTTTTAAAAATAAAATAAATTATTCTAAATAAAATGTTTTATTAGTGTATTTTATTTAGAATTAATACAAGCCATTTATTTATCTAGTTTAAAATATCTGAATCTATGGTGTCTACAATAACTAAAATATAATCTTGATAACTTTTTAGATCACATATAACATTCATTTAATATAAAATAAGAAAGGAATATGTTTATATTATAATGCAATAGATACTAGAAAAATTATATACCATAATCAGTTTCCCAAGAGGTAGTCATAGACTGGTACTTGAGCTATAATATAATTTACCTATATCATTTAAAATAGTTAGTTTGCAATTGGTTATATTTTATGAGAGTTTAGTCTTAATTAAAAAAAAACACAACTAATCAAGCCAACTGAAATTACTTTAGTAATCTTGATGTTCCTAATGGAGTTATCTCATCTTGGAAACTGATTCTATGTCATCATCATCATCATCTGGTATCATGGCAGCTGCCGCCGTCTTCCAGAAACCAAATGCCATTCCTCTCTATCCATCCATTGATTTTCCTCCACTCCTCTGATATTCATAGCTGCTTGTACCCCTTCTATCCAAGTTTTCTTCGGTCTTCCTCTCTTCCTCCTTTCCATTGGGATCCATTCCATAACAATTTTTGGCAATCTTTGCTCTGATTCTATGTATTAACTAAATATTAAAGCATAATAAAAATATTGTAATTACTGAAAATGTAAATGTAACAATTATGATAAAATGTTCAAACTCATGTTCCAGGTTTCCAGAAAACATCTGTATAATTCATATATGAATTTTATTTTCAAAATGTCTCTTGTCCATTTTTATAAATTTGTGGGAAGTTATCTAAGGTTGCTATTTTCCTAGGACATTTGATTAAAATATCCACTTTCAACTTCACGTTTGTAGCAATTTAAAAATGTTCTGAAGCCAAATGGGACATTTGTACATAGAGTAATCTAAGAAGAATCCAGACAGACAAAAAGTCAGTTTTGGCACAAGGCAGACAAGAGTCATTTTGAAAAAGAGCTCCTTGTACATAATATATATATATATAAACTCACTGGTACTATCAAATCCAAAGGTTTACACCGGCATGGACTTAAGCTCTCTATACATTCCTATCCTGAGCTAATGTTTTCCAATCAACCCCTATATAATTTACTTTCCTCAAATAAAAGTTAATATTATTCTCCCACCTCATTCTTGGCTTAACTATTGACTGCTTTCCCTTTGCTTTCCTGCCCCTCTATTATTTCCCATTTATGTTGTATGTTTTGCAGATCACAGTATACAAAATTACTGGTAACTGTTCTATTATATCTGGATTCCCATAAAAATCACGTAGCTCACTATTATATAGTCTTCTCCTTGACCTGTCTGTTCGCCTCTATTTAGTCCAATATTTTTCTAAAAACTCTAATCTCAAATATTCATAATTTTCTCTTCCCTGAAGTAAGAGTCCATGTTTTGTATCCATATAAAATAACTGGGAGAATAACAGTTTTATATGTTTTCAGTTAAATGTTGGCTGAGAAGAGTACCTGTAATGCATAATAGTATACATTTTCAGAATTAAGCTTATGTTTAATTATTTCTGCACCTAAATCCTGTTTGTGAATATTGTTTCTAGGTATTTAAATTCCGTCACTTATTTAAAATTTTTATCTTATTTGTTATTACCCATTTAATTATGTAATGTATTTCTATGTGGACCATATATTTAGTTTTATTGATGTTTACTTCCAGTCCCAATTTCTTAGTGTTACTCAATAGAGTGTGTGTTTTGGCCTTTGTATCCCCTTGCTATCACCTAATCATTATCAGGATATGCTAATAGCTTATTAATATCATTGAGTTGTAGGTCTTCTTTATCCTCTAAAGAATAAATCTCTGCTTTAACCAATGTGAATTTCAAAAGCATCTGAAAGTTGTTTGCCTACCTGCTCCCTATTCTTTGTGCTATTTAGACACATTTGAATATGTCTAACTTTTAGGAACTCCAGCAAAATACTATATATATATCTACTAATTAAATTGTATGTCTTTTTTGAAGCCTACATATAGTTGATGCAATGCTATTATATTCCCATTTCTTTTCTAAAATCTGTCTTATGTATATTAAAAATCTGATCTATTGTAGATCTATTTCTTTTAAATCCACATTAACGATCACCTATTATGTCATCAATATAGGGAGTAAGTCTGGATACTAGTATAGGCCTATTTGTTAGAATTTTGTACAAAATTGTAATTAATGAGAAACCCTTGTAGTTGTTGCAATCAGTTTTATCACCTTTCATGTAGATGGGTACAATAATGAATTCTTTCCATTCATTTGGATGAGTCATTTTTCCAAATCTTACTACAAAACTAATGTATCTTGTCAATCAATTTCACTCCCTCTAATTTAATTAGTTTTGTTAGGATTCCATCTGAATCTGATGGTTTATATATCTTTAATTTTTTTATTACCATTTCAACGTCCAATGTGTTTGGCTCTGTGACTAGTATTTCTGCTGTCTGTAAATCATCCTTTTCAGTATCTGGTTCTGCATGTACATTTAATAGCTGATTAAAATAATTTTTATATCTATTTAATATAATCTTGGAATTTGCAATCATATTCCCATTTTCATTCCTAATTATATTTGCTCTACCCCGAAATTTTTTCCTTTCTTTCCTAAATCCCTGTTATAATTCTGTGATGTTTATATTTTTTTGCATTAATTTCAAGATAGCCTATAATAATTTTCTGTTTAACGTGGAAATTATCTATTTTTTCTCCCAATTTCTTAAAATAATTAAATCTCATTATAATTATTATTTATTTTATAAAAAATAATTCATATCATAATTTAATGACTATACAATTTACTTTTTTTAATTCTCATAAACTGTGATATATCTGAAACTAGTAAAAACAAATTTTTCAGAGTAAGTGGAAAAGGAAGTGCAGATGTTAATGTCTGGCAGCCCCCTTGGTGTTTTTCAACAGGAGTAGGTTACATGCCAACACTCAGTTCCACCTCCTCTTCATCTTCGTCATCTCTCATACAGCACATTTTACACTACACAAACACATAAACATACACTCAATTTACATTCCTTTCTGATACACAATACGAGAATACATTATCTACATAAAGGTGGTCCATTGAAGTGATGCATAAATTGATAATAGACCACATTAATGCCATCTATCCACCCAGCGTAGAATCCAAAGCACAAAAAGTGCAGTCAGTGGCATTAGAATACACACACACACATACATACATACATACATACACACACACCTTTTTCTGGGAAGCTCTTCAATTTTGAATATGAGGCAGTTACAAAATAATAAATCTTTTGTAAGGAAAAAAATAACTAAGTTAAATCTATAATAATCTTTTGCTCATAAAAATAAAAGTATCTTGCACAATTGATATTAAATCACATTAAAGACTAATAACATAAAATTATTTGTTTATACAAAGACAACTTTTGCTCCATTAGAAAAGTTGATATTTTATATTTAAGTTTGAGCTATTTGATCAGCCTTTAATGTTCTTTTTAAATATTATTTATTCTTATTGAAAATTATTCTATGTTCCATTAAATAATATTGTGGTACCAGTATACATAGTAAATTAAATTTATTCTAATCTATAAATGCTTCATTTCATTGCATAAATTGTCATATCTGAGATGTCAAGGAATAAATAGCGATAGCAGCATCGTATATTTTCTATGCTACTAGTTCAGATGGTGAACATGAGAGCTGGTCTGGCTTTGATACCTGGCGAGAATGTAAATATTTAACATATGATTGATAGTGTATAACTTATATTTAGTAGATTGTTCACCAAATGTGTACTTTTAAAATTCAAAATGAACCACTTTTGAGATTACTATGTAAAAGGTTAAAATATTAAAATGGATGGTGAAATTAAATGTTTCTTACCTCTCCTCATATAAATCTTCTAAGTAGATCGCGATTTCGAGACCATAACAGTCTCATCTTCAGTACTTTTTTGGCGACTGATGTTATGTCGATCAGAAGAAACTCTTCTTCCCTCTGTTAGTGGACCGATGAACCTCTGGATTAGGTCAAAATTTATGGGAATTTCGAAGTTCATAAGTTTTCCTTTGTTTTTCTGAATGTGGATCTTTTCCCAAACCGTGAGTTGCTTTTGTTTGTGACAAAATTTACATAGGAAAAACAAAAATAAACTTGAAAACAAGGGTGAAAGAACATCTTACAAATGTCAAAAATGGTGAAGTGGAAAAGTCAGCAGTAGCTGCTCATGCTTGGTCCGAAAAACATCTAATTGAATCAAAATCCAGTCTAATTAAACAAACAGAAAAACTAAAAGAACTCAAGATTTGGGAAAAAAATCCATATTAAAAAAATAAGAAAGAAAAACTTATGAACTTCGAAATTCCTGCAGATTCTGATTGGATTCGGAGGTTTATCGGTCCACTAACAGAGAGAAGAAGAAGTAGTTCTTCTGATCGACATAACATCAGTTGACAAGAAAGTACTGAAGATGAAGCCATGAAAGCCTTTGAAATCGTGATTTACTTATAAGACTGGATATGAGGAGACATATGAAACATTTAAATGTAATCATAAATTAAACCTCATAGTGATTTATTCCTAAACAAGTTCAAAATAATAAGTTTGCACATGGAACTATCTGACTAGCTGTCTCTTGTTTATGGCACCATATTTGACAAGATATCACCAGACTAGTAATGACAAGGTCCATAGAATGCTTTAAATTACTATAGAACTGAAGTTCTAAGTTCCATCAGTCCGGCAAAGGCTGAAGATATTCACATTGCGACGCAGGAGGGACTTGTGGCAGTAAGTAATTTTCACTGTCTAACAGTTCCACTGTTTTGGCACTCAAATTTGGAATTGGATAACCTCCAGGTGGTCTTGGTAAGTGTTCAGATTGTGAGATGCAAGAGGAAGATGATGAAGAGGTGGAAGTGGAAGATGGTGATGTTATTTGTTGAGAGGGAAATGGAAGTGTTGATACTATTGGGGATTCTTCAGCATCTTCTTGTGCTTTTTTGAGCCTTGAATAAATTTCTGGGAAGCGAATTCGATCTCGGGGTTCAGTTTTCCAACATGAGCGCATCAGGTCCCAAATCACTTGGGGACAGTCTTCTGGAGGAATCAGCATGATCCCTTGTAGTATGAGTTTCACCACCTGATATCAAACAATACATGGGATTAATGTTTAAAAACAAGAAAGTGCAAAAATAGATTAAAATATTCACAAGTTTCTTTTATTTTTATAAATTTTAATAATAATATAAACATTTTGTCATGGACTAAAAACTTATGTCAGTAATTAATACTTGGAGAACATAAAATAATAAAAAAGAAAGTCAAATCCTGCTTCCTCAAAGTAAGAGTAGAGAATGGACCACCTAGATTAGTCTATGAACTCACTAAGGAGTCCTTCTATATTGAAGATCTCAAAACATGACTACTGCTGCCACCATCCATGGAATCATACATTAACACCTTAAGAGAAGAGATGCCAAAAAGAGTGAGATAGACCCAGAAGTTTATGCTACTGACAAGGGAACTGTCAACCATTGCATGCAAAAATTTACCTTAAAATTTCTCCCACATAAGTGTCGTGATGTACCAAGGCCATATCCAAAAAAATATCTGCCATTTTTAACTGCAAGGCACATAAATAGAAGCCAGAATCCAGCAATTGCATCCCACTGGACAGAGCATATGAAATCCCTGAGTGAGTAAGAGGGGAGTGGAGTGAGGCGAGATGCAGCTTGGAATGTAGGTAGTGAGGGTTAACCAAACAAAAAAAAAATTGCAGCTTTTAATGGCCATCCATAGTAATTCTGCCCGAGGGCAGATCTTTCACTACAATCATAGCATTTTCATGCTATGCTTGCAGCTTTACTAGGGAATTGTAGGTGTGGTAGCTTCCCGTTGCTTTCCACACCGGTGAAGGATGATGATGATGATGATGACCATATGATTTCGGGGACCGTTTGGGCCTTAAAGTTTTCCTGACATTTGTCTTCTAGGTGAATGGCAAGGTACTAAAATATCTCTTTTAAACTATAGGGAAGTAATACAACTCCTGACTTGATAGATTGGATAACACTCACTATCTGCTGTCCGCGCCGAATCCTGACTCACTTCAATCAGTTCTTACTCAAGCAGGGACGTCCATCTGCTCTGTACAGTAGGTTGCCATTGCTGAATTCTGCCTTCGATTTCTATACCTTGCAGTTAAAAACGGCAGAAAATTTTTTGGGCACAATCTTGGTACATCACAAAGCTTCTCTAGGAAAAATTTAAGGTAGATTTCAGCATGCAATAGTTGACAGTTTTTTTTAAGGAGTATGATTTCCATTTATCCCGCGCCGTAGCTGAGTGGTTAAGGTAGGAAGCCTTGGCTCAAAGCTACGGGACTTGCGCTGGTTCGAGTCTCCATGGGGGAAGAAATTTTCTCATGGTATTTCGGCCAGTATGGGACCGGTGCCCACCCAGTATCGTGAGGCATTTGGGTAGCTACAATATGTAGCGGCTCCAGGTTGAGAAAACCAGCTATAACGGCTGGGGGACCCGATATGCTGACCACATGTCACCCGTACACTGGCTGATGATCATCTACCTCTGTGATTGACACATGTGGATGTGAGGCCAGCAGCCGGATGGTAGGCTAAGGGCCTTCTAGGGCTGTCGCGCCAGGAGTTTTTTTATGATTTACATTTTATTTTTTGGATTCATAAGAAGAATGTGAATATCATTTTTTTTTGCTGCATTCTTATATGAGATGCAGTCTGGAAATGCTGAACCCTTTCACTTTTTTTTGCATAATTCACCTGTTAATAAAATCATTCTTGATCATAAAATTACCTAGCTGTAGATAATAATGCGTCTTTGTAAAAAAACTAAAAAAAATCATTTGTGCATAAATTTAGATAATTGCGAAAACTTACCTTCTTTGAACAAACTTGACAAAATTAACTTTTTTTTCCTCTGGTAGTTGTTAAAATAAAGTCAAATAATTTTTCTTTTTGAAAATAGATACAATCAGCGTGAAGAGGCGTGAAAAAAAAGTAGTATGCACATGCTTCTTTACAATGCATATGGGGAAATAGTAATGCTATCTCCAATCTATATTTTTACAAAACAAAATAGTTATTTAGACAATTTACAAAAGCAGAGATTTAGTAACGAGATGCTCAAGATAGTAGAACACCACATAAGGGAGTGTTCTAAGGACAGAGTTACTAATTTTGTAATGCGTTGCCTATAATACACTGCGTCCATAAAGTCTTTCCAACATGACAACTTCCTATAGGACCTAAGATGAAAACTATAAAAGTTAAGTTTTGTGGTTTGTGGCAGATGCAAGAAAATTCTCAAGGTTGTAATGTTGGAAAGACTTTATGGACACGGTGTATTTTATCTGCGTTCAGAGTATTTTAGTAAGCCTATATGTAGCATATTTAGTATATTTAATGACATTTATTTATTGTGGAAACAATATGTTTAGAGAAAGAGTAATGTGGGATTTAAAAAAATAAACACACGATAAATAAATAAAAAAACATTATTGTTATATGCCTATATATCAGACATCAATAAATGGTATATTACGATGCGAGGTTGGGAAGTGGTTTTTACGGAATCGAGGAAAATGTTTAAAAATCGAGCGATAGCGAGGTTTTTAATTTCCGAGATTCTGTAAAACACTTCACAAACGTGCGTTGTACATTATTTTTTGCGCGAAGGTGTTTTAAAAATAATAAATAATAGTAAAATAATATCTTTGTTGGAAATATTTGCGTTCATTATAGACAATTGACTAACGTTAACAGTGTGGGCAATGTTTATTAGTTGAGGTTTATTAGAAGGCCGTAAGACCAATTAGTAATAAAATGGCGGAAAGTACATATTTATTGTTTTATATTGTTACAAATAAGGTTCAGTTCATTTCAAATGCAGTGATTTGTTTCGTATAATGTATATTAACACTACCTTTTGGATATTTTTTGTATATACATTGTATGTAGTATAGGGTAAAGGGAGGTATTTCTTGATACTGGTAATATCGTGCAGTTCATTTTGAAATCTGGATAAAGTATTATCATTCTAGGTAGAATACTGAAATTATAAAAGTATGTTATCTAAAGATGTGACCTTTGGTCTAAATAGCTCAATATATATTTATCTCGCATTTTAACTTCTGGAAAATGTTTCAAAATTAACTATCACGAAATTACATATACCACGAATATACCTATCTCTAACCTACATAAAGGGCGGTGGTTTTATTTCCCACATACGTATTGTAATATGTACTGTTATAGTATAGTTATTTTATTAGAGTATAGTTATTTAGGTTGGCAACCCCGAAATGTAGGAAGTTGAACTTTCAATCATGGTCGTCATTGCTGTAAGTACGACAAAACGCACTATCGCGAAAAAGTGTATTTTACGTTTTGATAGCGTGTTTTGTTAGAATATAAAGTATAGGTTTTGTTGTCTAGTAACTACGGACTATGGCATCATTGATTGTTATAATAATATATATTTATTTTTGTATTAAAATAGCATAAATATGTAAATATACATCTGCTCTTGAAGTATAAGCATCCTATATACTGTAGTTACAAATATGCTCCAACATGTACATTACAATTTATGAACAATAATACAAATATCGAGGATTTCTGTCAGCGTATAATAAAGTTAAAATATATGCAAAATCCGCAGTCTAATTATTATTGCTGTTATATTATTCATGAAGGGTAAGACTAGTGTCTAATGATTTATAACAGATCCAAAGTTGATATGAAAATGTTAAAAAAAATATCAATTTATAGACATACCTCTTCATTTGACTGGCCATAGTAAGGTTGTTTTCCGAGGCTGTAGATTTCCCATAGGACAACACCGTAGGACCAGACGTCAGATTCAAGGGTAAATCGTCCGTACATGACGCTCTCAGGGGACATCCATCTGACAGGGAGCAAGCGTGATCCTCCAATCTGCACATCACCAATAGTATTAAGAATCTTACCTGTCATTATAACAACTTCAGAGATTTAGAAACCTTTAAAACATTTTTTTATAGACCAAGTAAAATAAAGTTTAAAACGTTGCAGCTAACAAAAACTCACATTAACTTTACATTAAATACATTTTGCATGCAGTACCATTAAAGAGTTAACAAAAATAAATCACTCTACCCTATATTTAACATGTTGTGTTATATACTCATATTAATTTAGTAATACATTTTTCACATCAATACAGTATAAATGTCCACCGCTGTGGTCTCGAGGTAGCGTGCTGCCTTGTCACGCAGCGGGTCCGGGGTCGACCCTCGGTCGGGGCAGTTTTTCTGGGTGAGGTTTTTATCGGGGCTTTTCCTCACCTGTAAGACAAATGTCAGGAAAACTTTAAGGCCCAAACGGGGTCCCCGAAATCATATGGCCATTATCATCTTCATCCTTATCATTATCATCATCCTTCATCGGTGTGGAAAGCAACGGGAAGCTACCACACCTACAATTTCCTAGTAAAGCTGCAAAGCATAGCATGAAAATGCTATTATTGCAGTGAAAGACCTGCCCTTGGGCAGAATTACTATGGATGGATGCTCTAAAGAAGAGCCGCCCAAACTTATTTGTATCGCGGGCCATACGGAAGAAACATTAAGGGGCGCGGGCCTAGGCCTTATTATAGCTATTGCAGATTATTATTATTACTATTATTATTATTAAGGGTTCTAGAACATATGAAATAAAAAAAACAATTAATTAAACAAAAAATGAAAGTTCAAACGTAAATTGTGAATTTCATGAAAACAAACAATTAAAATGGTCGTGTAAAAAGAATGACGGAAAACAGATCCACAAGAAAAATACTATAATGGGAAGAAGAAGAGGACGGCCAAAATAACGTGGATTGATGGTGTTTTGAGCAGTATGAGGTGGGAAAAAGAATTAGAAGATGGACATTGGAATGACAGAGAAGTGGAGAAGAATGATAGTAGATTAGGCCTAATTGGGCGCAAGAAGATGTTGAGAAACATTGTGAAATTCGCTAAAATAAATAAATAACAATTGAATAGTTGCCCCGAAAATAGATCTAACCCATAAACTGCTACTCGTGACTTGACTAACTTCTTCCGCCATTTTGTTACATATAGATCACTATTCGCTTGGATGTCAACTTTTAAAATTAAATATAACAGGTCTGGAAGAGAGCAGGAATAGTTTTACATGCACCTTGCCGTGATATTCTCCGGATATATCACTAATAGACTGAAAACTCAATTTTCGAATTTTTGTTAGATCTATTTTCAGGGTAACTGTTCAATTGTTATTACTTGGATAAACCTCGGTAAATTTCTGGACAAAACGCGGAAAATAAGGACAACACTCATTCATGAATAAATATATGTTATCAAAATGCAATACCATTAATTCTTAACAATTATGTATAAATTAATTAGTGTATAATGCTATTGTGTTATTATTTAATTGTAATATTATTGTGTTTTCTTTATATAATTGTAATGTTAATGTTTTTTTAGTGTATAATGCTATTGTGTTATTATTTAATTGTAATATTATTGTGCTTTCTTTATGTAATTGTATTGTTATTGCTTTTTTTTGTTGTTTATTTTTCTTTACACTAGTACCAATTATTACGTTATTGTAACGGACTGTCAACAGCACGTACGGCTTACTGCCCGTGCGACCCATATTTGTAAATAATATTGTAAATATCTTACTTTTTGTCTAATAAAGTCCTACTACTACTACTACTATTATAAGCGTGTGTTGATTTGCTACTTTTCTTGTTATGTCTTGTTAACTTATTTCACAAGTTCTTGTTCCATTACTGATGTACTAATATTATGGACCTACCATTAACATCATTTAATTTATTAGAATGCTACAGGCCTACAGGGGCCGGATAGAAACTGATTGAGGGCCGTAGTTTGGGTGTCCCTGGTCTAAAGTTTACAAAATGGGAAGGAAAATATTGTCTGTATCCACAGAATAATTCAAATAATTCCGGGCCGCACATCGACGATCTCTTCAAAATTCCTGGGCAGCACCTTGACAAGCGACTAAAACTTCCTGGGCCGTACATGGACTAGAAATCGGATTATGGGGGCAGATATGGTCTTCCCTGGTTCAAACGTCACCACCAATTAGTGGTCTGGCAAGTATAGCAGTATTTTAATACCATAATAAATATGAAAGTTTAAGTTAATAATTTTATATTTTAAAATTATTTTAATATTTAAATATAACTTAAATAAAGAAAAACATCTAAATAATTAATTGTTGTTCATTGTTGAATAAAAATGTCTCAATAACAATTAAATAAATTGTATTATATAACAGTCTTATGCTTTTAAAATTGTGTCTTAAGTCATTGTTGTCTGAAATATAAAGCTTTCTGTTATAACTGTAATAAGAACACCTGCTTAACTTAATATTTTAAAATAAAAGTATACTAAATTCTGATTGGATGTTAAAAACAATTAACTTTTTGATTTAACCAATCAAATTTAAACCTGGTATTTAATGGACCATTAACCAATAGAATTTAAATTAAAATCATGTGATGTAATAATGTTCTTTAATATTATAACAGAATTACTCTAGGAGTCTGCATATAACTTTCATCAAAGATAGAAGCTATAACAACTCTCCTGATAAAATGTGAAATTTAATACCAGAAGAGTAATTGATTTCAGACAAGAAAATAATATATTTAATTGTCAGTGAAGAATAATATCACTTAAATTTACTTAATCTGCTGGGAACCTACAAAATGAATAAATTTATTACTAGTTCAGTTATTAGTGATTTCTAAAGTGTTTTCCTATCCTGTGTACCAACTTTGACCTTGAGAAGAGAATCCAGCTCTACCGGAAAATCAAACCCAACCTGAACCAGTAATTCTTATTTATTATTTTTGGACACTAATCCTTCAAAATTGCGCCCACAACGTGGAAAACAATGAAGAACTGACTAAATACTTCTTCAAATTGTCGCCACAACGAGGGGCAAGATTCTATACTTCTTCACAAGCGATCAGCGGGTTGTGATCTTGTAACTGTGAAGATACAAACATCAGTGATTCTGTGTGTCATGGACTTAAACAAGAACGATAGGAATAGATTAAATATGTTTAATTGGAACATTTGAGAACTGTATATGGACCAATTAAAGTGCGAGTGCTCTCCAAAATCTGCCGAACCAAACTTAACCTCGAATCTTCCCATTAATTTTTGTCTTGGATGCAAACTTTGTTGTTTTATTAAAACATCATCAGGCCTATTATAAAGTAAAATATGTGCATATTTTGTGAAATTTAAGATGGAGAATTCGAAACACGTGGGTGGATATTGAAAAAAAGTCAGGATTGATTAATGTATTGGAGAATTGTCGCCCCCCCCCCCCCCCAGAGTCGTGATGTCGCTACGTGTGCCTACCGATCGAGACATTCTGATTCCTCAGTGAAACTGAAGTTAGTTACTATATGTTGTTTTCCCGAATTAAGAAAATTAAAAAACTATATATCTTTGTTAATAACGAATCTGGAGTTTTGTTTTAGATAACTAATTAAACGAATTCACTGGCACTATCGAACCAACCCGTAGGTTCATGGCCGAGATGACATAAGCTCTCCACACATCCCTATCCTGAGCGCTTTATACAGGGTGTAAACTAAATCGCCATTACAGACTTTGAGGACGTGTAATGGGGGCCAAGACGATTATGTTTAGCAGAGGAACTCATGTTTGGAACGTACCATTTACCATTTTGCTACAAGCAAAACACCACAACACACGTTGCTCTCTCTGACGCCTGTTGCTTGTCGTCTGGGTCCACAAGAAGGGATCGATGTGACGACCACCTACGTCAACGCAGATACAGTAACTCCGTACCACGTTCAGGTACACACGATCACCAATCCTTGGTCCTGCAACATCCGCCGTAGCCATAACCCTCGCCAAGTTGGTATTCCTAGGATGCCACTGGAGTCTTGTAAATCACGGATTTCATTTGACCCCACAGGTAGTAGTATAGCGGAGACAAGTTGGGAGAACGTGCAGGGGGAGTTGAATGTGTGTTGTAGTACTTTGCGTACGTGTAGCGGGAAAACGGTACGTTCTTGGACGTGAGTTCCTATGCTAAACGTAACCGTCATGGTCCCACCTACACGTCCTCAAAGTTTTTCATATAAAAACACGAACACAGGGCATTTGGGAAGATTAGGAACGTACATTACTTTTACAAAGCTGTTGTGAATAGGCTATTCAAGTGGTGTAAAACAAAGGCTTTTTAAAAGAATGGATAATTCCTAGTGTCAATAGTGTTCCTAACGCAAGAATATCTATTTTGTATTTTATACAAGTCTTGAGATCATGGTGTTTGAAGAATTTATTCATCACCCTAACTTATAAACAGTATTCATCGTCAATAAAAACATTTCTGCATAGCTTCTATTAGGATCAGGCTTTTATGTTACCCATATCCACCAAAAATATAAAATATTATCAAAATAAAAATAATCTAAGTAATAATAATTTTTTATTTATCTACAGATTTTTAACGTTAACACATCTTTCCGTGCCTTAATGTTAATATTAGTAGTAGTAGTAGTAGTAGTAGTAGTAGTAGTAATAATAATAATAATAATAATAATAATAATACTAATAATAATAATAATAATAATAATAATAATAATAATAATACTAATAATGTCCACAGCTGTGATCTGGAGGTAACGTTGTTGCCTTGTACGCAACGGGGACCCAATATACGTACCCGATCGGGACAAGGTTCCTGGGAGAGGTTTCTTTCAGGATTTGTCCTCATCTGTAAGACAAATGCCAGGAAACTTAAATGTCTAAATATTCCCCGAACATCATCTATCACAATCGAATACCAGTATATCATATTGACCACATTTGGTATGAATTTATGAGTGAATGGGGTCTCATTTTAAATGCTCGGAGGTAGCCGTGGCATTGAGCTGATCATTCGTATGGGGAATCACTTTTGAGATTCATATTAAAGCACCGTTAAGGTTATGTTATAAGATGTTAATTGTGTATTTTTTTTACCTGGTAAGTCAGTCGTCCTCAGCTAAATTATTAAACTTCTTCAAGTTATTCTAATATGGAGGCCTTTCGAAAACAATGTGTCATCTTCTGCGTTTTAACTGAAACTGTTAAACGCAGAAGAAGAAACATTGTTTTCGAAAGGCCTCCATATTAGAATACCTTGAAGAAGTTTAATAACTTAGTTGAGGAAGACTGACTTACCAGGTAAAAAAATTATATATTATATATTATATGGGGAAGTCCTTCAAGACCTTGTGTGGTCATAAAAGTAAATGTGTGGTCTAGATTTTCAAATCCTCTCTCGACAGCCCGTATACCTGTAAGGACCTGATGGTGTGGGCACGTAAATGTACCTGCAATGGAGAGGTTAAAGTAAGGATAAAGAGAGAGATAATTTTAATCTTCTTCTTCTTAAACATAATTTGTAGGATTTTTATCCTGTTTATTTTTAAAATCACTCCTCGGAGGAAGACGTATTGGATATTCATTCACTGTCTATCCATCTCTTGGCTGGAATTTCCTCTTGTTCTCCTCCCATCCATTGCTCTATCTTCTTTAGCTCTTTTTTGCAAGTAAGAAATAATAATATTACTTCTTCTTCTTCTTCACTTCACGGGCTAGGCAAATTGCCTGTTCCGCCTCACAGTTGTTCTGTCCATCTTTTCACTGGCCTTCCTACATTCCTTGAACCTCTTGGCTTGTAGTTGAATGCTGCTCTTGGTAATCTTTACTGTGAGAGAGATAAGTTTGGAAATTTTTTTACATGGTCGGGTTACCAGCCCAGACGCACAACCACCTTCCTAGTGGATAGGGGATTTATTTCGGAGTTTCCTTCTAGACGGGTTGCTAACCAAAACTTTGGAGTCCCATCTACCCCTTGGCTTGCAGGTTTCCTCTTCCGCCTTCTTTACCGTTGAGAACAATTTTCTTCATCCGCTTCTGAAGCCGTTGAGGTATCCCTAGTTGGAGCTAGTTCGCTTCCCTTCTCCTATTACTAGATAGCAAGCTAGTTAAAAACCAGACTTCCCTATCTAGTCGTCTGGGTCATTAGGTACTGAGCCCCTCCACCACGACAAGGTGGGCCATGGATCAATCATTTAATTCATATTGGGCATGCCACTCCTTATTTATCTAATAGACGCCTATGAGTTTAACAAAATATAAATAAAATATTTGATAAAATGAAAATATTACATAAGCTATTAAATGAATTTCATTATTGATTTACTTGACAGCCTAATTAAGTTGTCATTACGATATCAAATTAAACTCACACTCTGTTTTTTATGACGTAACTAGTATCAAGGTATGAGATTTCATTTAATTACAACTTTGGAGTTGAAAATTGCAAACAATAACAGAACCTGTTTAGTTTGCAAACTTCGAAAATTAACAGTACATAATTATAAGTAAAGTATCTTAATGAAACCGGAAGTTATAGTACATAAATTTACAATAATTTTCTAAACTAACTTTCAAGTTTCATTGCTTTACCTCTTCCGAGATAAGTTCCAGTTACAAGGTAAACAAATTCAGATGTACGACTCCATTTTCATTGGTCGAATAACGATTTTGCCTTTGAGCTTGTAAGAAAATGTAGTTCTCTGACAATTGAAATAGAGACAATAAAAATAATAAAATATGTATTATCTAGCACATGTCTATATAAGTTACATAGGAGAATCTTAAAATATATAATTTCAATTTTAATAGATAAAATAAGTAAATAATTCATTGTTTAATTCTTACGCATGCGCACAGCAGAATACATTAGAATTTTAATTGTTCCAAATGGCTGCTTTATATACAATTTTAAAGCATCAAGAAAGATAAACCTTTGAAGAGTGGAGATAAATTATTTTGAATGTTTCCAAACAGTTTAGTGAAAAATATTCTACATTAGCCACTAGGATGTGAAAATAACATCAGAATTTACAGGTAAATCAGCATGGATCATAAATTATGCTCGTAAGGAAATTGTAAATAAAGGATATCTCTCGACATCATGGAAAAAGCGTTAACGTCTGATTAGGTATATTCATATATATATATATATATTTTTTTTTTTTTGTCAAATAAATCATCCATCCATAGTAATTCTGCCCGAAGGCAGGTCTTTCACTGCAATCATAGCATTTTCATGCTATGCTTTGCAGCTTTACTAGGGAATTTTAGGTGTGGTAGCTTCTCGTTGCTTTCCACACCGATGAAGGATGATGATGATAAGATGAATATGAATGATGATGATTGCGATGGCCATATGATTTCGGGGACCGTTTGGACCTTAAAGTTTTCCTGACATTTGTCTTACAGGTGAGGAAAAACCCCGATAAAAACCTCACCCAGAAAAACTGTCCCGAGCGGGGATCGAACCCGGGCCCGCTGCGTGACAAGGCAGTACGCTACTCGAGACCACAGCGTTGGACAAGTAAATAATAAATGGAGGAAATTTCTAATTATTAATACCATCTTACAGTCTTATTTCCCGATAGTACGATGTTGCTTAAGAACAATGTTTCTATCAATGACAGTTCCGTACACAATTCAGTCATATGGCGGGTAAAAGTAGCACCATAGTTCTCCCAATAGACGGTGTCGGTGGAGTAATACTTTATGCAAGTTTGTTTATAGTACAACCGGAAATTAGCTCGGAATTTGTATAGTGAAATTGTTACAAAATAATTCGAGTTTACAATATAATTGTCTTTAAATTAGCAAAACACCGACTAACTGAGTGTTAGCGACGACTTTTCATCGTCCCGGGTGTCCAGTTATTTAAAAGTAACGGACCGCAGTGAAAACGAAATCATGTATATCTGTAAGTTATTAGGCATATTCTGTAATATATAATATAATAAATAAATAAATATATATATATATATATATATATATATATATATATATATATAATTTTCCAAATGCCCCAGGTTTGTCTTTCGGCATTCCTGGTTTCTCTCCTGGCATGGCGTACTTGTAACCCACTTCTGAGGTTGGGGCGCCTGGAAGGCGGGGTTACGTTGCCCCGATGGTATGATGGGTGATGATGATGATGATGATAATGGTGCGCCAGGAGAGTCCCTAATTCTAAGCTTAACCTAAGATGAATATGAATGATGATTGCGATGGCCATATGATTTCGGGGACCGTTTGGGCCTTAAAGTTTTCCTGACATTTGTCTTACAGGTGAGGAAAAACCCCGATAAAAACCTCACCCAGAAAAACTGTCCCGATCGGGGATCGAACCCGGGCCCGCTGCGTGACAAGGCAGCACGCTACCTCGAGACCACAGCGGTGGACATAATGTAATATATAAAAATCAATGTTTGTTCGTATTTTATGCGCTACCATACAGTTCATCCGATTGCGATGGGGCTTTTTGCAAAATGTTCAGGAGTTTCCCGGGAAAGTTTAAGGCTATAAGAGAGTTGAAATACTCAACTCCTTCACCCTTAAAATCACCCTTTGTAGCGAAAAACGTGCTTTTCGGAACTTTTTGGACGCTTCAACGACTTACACTGCCTAAACCATATTAATGTACATATAATTGAAAATCTGAAAAAAAATCTACAAAAAAGTCCGCAACAGCATATGCCCATAACTCATAATAACCATTATCTACATATTTTTATCTTTCAGCTCAGTGATACCAAGAAGATCGGGATGACTATATTCCCGGGTAAGCCTAGCAGTGCACGGTGGGGGTTTCTTTTATGGATAACTCTGAATAACAATTTTCCTCTTTCAGCTTATTTATACCAAGATGATCGGGATAAGTAGATTCCCGGAGAACGCCGAGTAAACAGCACGGGGAATATACAAATAATTACAATATAAATTTATAATTATTTTTCTTTTTACTTATTCAACTAAACATGAAACATATTCCATTTATTTAGGCGTAGCAGCAAACTCCGGTTATTAGCCAGTTTGATATAAATTTAAGTAATTTCTAGTCATCATCATAATCATCATCATTCGGTATCATGGCAGCTGCAGCCGTCTTCCGGAAACCAAACGCCCTTCCTCTCTGTCCATCCATTGATCTTCCTCCAATCCTCTGATATTCATAGCCGCTTGTACCCATTCTATCCAAGTTTTCTTAGGTCTACCTCTCTTCCTCCTTTCCATTGGGTTTCATTCCATAACAATTTTAAGCAATCTTTGCTCTGACATTCTTTTGACATGGCCATACCACTGTAATCTTTTTTTTTCTATAATGTCTATGATGTCGGCTCCACTTGCACACACATGATTTCCCTTATTTCTTTATTTGGTATTCTAGCCATTCTGGATTTTCCAGCTGATCTTCTTAAAACATCCATTTCTGCACTTAAAATTATTTTCATTTCACTGGTAGGAATTTGTTAAAATGCTCTGAATTATGGTTTGATATATTTGTAATGCTCTATTTTCTTTTAATATTCCTGCTCCACCAAACAGAGTTTAAAGCATTTATTGCCTGTTTTGTTTGTGCCATCCTATTTTTAATTTCCACTGTGTTATCACCTGAATGGTATAATTTTGTTCCTAAATAAGCGCATTCAATACTAGGTTTTAGTTCGTCTCCATTTTTTTTTGCAAATGCCCCAGGTTGTCTTTCAACATTCCTGGTGTTCTCTTCTGGCATGGCGTACTTGTAACCCACTTCTGAGGTTGGGGCGCCTGGAAGGCGGGGTTACATTGCCCCGATGATATGATGAGTGATGGTACTGGTGCGCCAGGAGAGCCCCTAATCCTAAGCTTGATCTAAGATGAATATGAATGATGATGATTGCGATGGCCATATGATTTCGGGGACCGTTTGGGCCTTAAAGTTTTCCTGACATCTGTCTTACAGGTGAAGAAAAACCCCGATAAAAACCTCACCCAGAAAAACTGTCCCGACCGGTGATCGAACCGGGGCACGCTACCTCGAGACCATAGCGGTAGACTTGTTCTCCATTGTTGAAATTTATATTTTCCATTTATTCTCCTCTACACAGATATTTAGTTTTCTCTATATTTATAGAAAATCCCCATTTTTCATATTCTTTTAGTTTTTTTTGCCATACATTCTATGTCGTCGTGGTCTTGTGCAAAATTGAGTGAATATAATTTCTAATGATTAATTTTTATTGTTTTATTAAAAATATTAAATAAATTGAATCAATTGATGTATCCTGTAGATAAATTGCCAATTTAAGGGTTAAATATTAGTGTAGGGCTATACTAACAGTCAAATAATTAGGCCTGTATTTAAGCAGTGCGTCGATGAAATACCGACATATCATAGAATCGAAGTAAAAAATAAATATATATGCAGTGGAATCGGGTTGTATAATCCGATGTAGGGAATTTGCATGTCGGGGTAGTCTAGTGATTGTTTCTTGTATCTAGTTCTGAGGGTCGCAGGCTAAACCCGGCCGGGGTCGATGAATTTTTCAGGACGAAAAAATTCATGGAACAAGTCCTCTGGGAGAGACTTCAAGTCACGAGTCCCGAGACTGAAGATTTTTTAGAGTCGTAAAAGAACCTTAACTCTGAAAAAAAATACAACTAAGCAAAATTTACCAACCCTCATACATTCAAGTAATTATTTACTAAATGTCTCATTGGGTCGGTATGCTGACCACATACCATTCATGACATCTGTAGGGAAATAAGCACACATAAATTAGCATGACCTAGAAACTCCTAACAAAGGAGAGACTATTGCTAGTCTCAAAGGGCCGTAAAGACAAAAATTAAATTACACAGAAAGCGCTGCAGTCGTAATGTTTGTTATTATAAGGAGTGACTAAAGCAAAGTGCACGAATGAAGGCGGTCGAATTTATGTGAGTTCTGCGCATCTATGTCATAATGCTATCAGAGAGCCAATCGTCTGTATTCAAGTACTGTACGTTAAATGAGACGGAATTTGTACCAGTTTTGTGATTCGGTCAATCGATATATTTTTTCTACTTCCGTGATGCGCCAGATCAGCGTGACCCCGCCTTCGTTCGTGCCGAGAATTACAGTGGAGTATAAACAGTACTAAATTACAAATGGAGCCTGATGAATATGAGTTTGGTTTAACTGACTAAATCACTGGTATTATCGAACCCCTAGTTTCATAGTCGCGCGGACATAAGCACTCCATACATCCGATCCAGAGCTAATGTTTTCTAATCACCCCCTGCACAATTTATTTATCTCAAATCATGGTTAATATTATTCTACCACCTCATTCTTGGCCGATTAATTAGACGCTTTATCTCTGGTTTTCCCACAAAAAGTTTCCATATGCCTCTGTCACTTCCCATTCATGTCACATTGTCATGCCATCGCAGTCTACGGTCATCTCGAAATCTGCTACTGAAAGATTATTTTCATTTTATAATTCAATAATTTCAAAAACTTATAGGAACAATAAAAAGCATTCTTTTCCGAAAAGTACGTCCAGATACAATTCTAAAATTTTATAAAACAATGGCTCTTCCAACTCTACTTTATGGTTCTGAAACCTGGAATCTTACTATAGGTAAATTAAATAGGATAGTAGCTGCAGAAATGAAGTTATTAAGACCTTAGCGGGTTATACGCTTTATGATCACATACGTAATGAAGATATCCGCAAAGCTCTCAACACACCAGCAATAACTGAAATCATTAAAAAATATCAAAATAATTGGCATGAACACCTTCTGAGAATGCCAAACAATAGACTACCTCTGCAGCTATTGAACTACAGACCCATAGGGCGAAGATACCCAGGAAGACCTAAGAAGAGATGGAGGGATCAATTTCTTTCCTGAAGCGGAACAGGCCAATGGCCTAATCCATGACTGCCATTGATGATGATGATGATGATAATTCAATAATTTCTAGAATAATCATATCGACCCCCCTGTTGATAAAAAGAGGTGCAGCCCCTCTCCATTGATGGGGAGGCTTTACTATTATTATTATTACATCTGGTTTCCCATAAATAGCATTCACCTCTCTGTTCGTCCCTCCTTGGTCTAAAAATGTCCATAAAAACTTTTCTAACTTCACATGTTCCTAGGAACACCTCCTTATGTTTGAACCTTTGAGATGGATTCTCTGAAGTAGTCCTCGACCGTAGATCCGAATGGGGAACTATTTTACCTCCGGAAAATTTTACTTCAATATGTACATATGTACAGTGAATTATTGTCAATAAAATATAGAAAATTGGAAAATGGGATTTCTGTGCTTACATAAATTCAAATAAAAACGAAAAAAAATATATTGTTATAATTATCTGAGATATACATGTTTATTTTTCCTAAAACATGTGATAAATGCCTTAAAAAGAAGTGAGAACTTGAGATCAAAGTAACCTAAAATCACCATATTTACAATGCAAAATGTGCATTATCATTGTTTAGATAGTACAGCCAACTTATCACAAAAACCACACTCAGATTCAAGCCAGAAAGTTGCTGTATGTTTGGAATAGGGCACTGGGTTGCCATTTTAACAGTATTTTCATGAGAGAAATCCTTAAATATAACTGAAATATGCAACACAGCAGGTACAGGGTTATAAGTTGTAGCCGTCCAAGCCACCCCCTCTTAAAGAAAAAATCAGTTACCACTTGTCACTGAGCTCCTGCGGACCTGTACTATCCTATGTGAAAGTGTCAATTCTCATATTTACTATAAAACTAGTTTGCATGCCGTAAAAGAAAAACTATGTTTTTTTAAATGTATGGTACGTAGATTTGGAAAAAAGCACTGCTACCCTTCCCCCTCAGCCCCTTCCATAACAAATAAATACCGTTATTAAGAGTTTGGCAACATCTATCCTTGTACATAGGGGGTCACTGGCGTAGCCCGTAATGTCTGCAGTAACTTTTTGGGTTGAATTAGAGTATAGCTAACAAAGAAGTGAATGCTAAACTAATCTGATGTACAACAACTCGTCCATTTTCTCACCCTACCTTGCCCAAACTATAAAGGTGGATGTTGGATGTGATGTCCAACGTTGTAGATATATGATTGTAATAATTTAGATCACTGTTATTTGCCACGGCACTGATGACTCCCTTCAAGGGAATGAGGGAAAGTTTCTTACATGAATAAGTAACGACACTTTTGTTAACAGTTAAAGTAGATGTTATTTTATTAAAGTTTTCACTTCTGTTTAGATGGATCTTGAAAATGATCAATAATTTAAAAGATTCCGGCTTAAATTAACAAATTTCACTTCTAGAAGATTATTACTTCATATATGTAATGGATCACTATTTCCAACGGTCAATTTTTTACTAACACTTTATTTTCACTTTATGGATTAATTTATACTCCATATTAATTAAATTTATACTACAATATTATTTTCCATAACTTTGACACCATTTTGTCAACTAATATAAAGAAATGAACAATAATTCATTTATTTCTTGATGAGCCGTTGTTTAACATGTCTGACTTCTTTCAAGTATTGTAGCCATCTTGTTGTTCTGGGAAAAATCCCATTTCATTTCTGTTATAACCTGGAAGTTCTGATTGGTCCAACTGAAAAGGAAGGAGTACTACTGGCTGACTTCCATCCAATTCATCCAATCCCATTTATTTGTTTATAAAAAATATCAATTCAAATATTTAAAGTATTTTTACATGTATTAAATCAGTTTGAAATATATCTAACTGTATTAACAGTTTATATTGACCAGCCTGGATACATAAAAAACAAGATCTAAGTAGGATAACGGCGGCAGAAATGACATTTTTGAGATCTGTTAAAGGGTGCACTAAGGAAGACAGAATCAAGAACACAGAAATAAGACACGAACTTGAAATATTTGCAATAACTGATAAAATAGATACATATAGACAAAAATGGAAGCAACACATAGACAGAATTAATGAAGATAGATATCCAAAACAAATAACAAAATACAAACCTAAAGGCACCCGAGATGTGGGCAGACCTAGAAAGAGATGGGCTGTAGTCGGAACGGGTCAACAGACCTAATCCATGAATGCAAATGATGATGATGATATTGACCAGTTTTAATTTTTTATATACTTATAAAAATTTTGAATTCTCTAAATCAATCTTATTTCCATTCTTACTGGAAATAAATATAATTATATTTAAATATTAAATAAGAAAACCCTTATTATTATTATATGGGGATAAATATCCGGTTTTAACACTATCTTTCCCACAATATAGGTGGACTCCTGGAATAGAATCTCCTTATATGTGAGTAAACACGTTGGCAATTAGTTATAGCGTGAACATGTGTTATCATATTCGCCAATATGACGCTAAGTCACTTGTTCTCCGATCGAATACTCAAAGGTGGCATAGAATAGCCGGAAATTGTTAGTAAAACCAATGTGAAGTTATTAAAGAAATTCTAAAGGGTCTTCCAAATATTACGCAATATTTAAAAATGCAATAATTATGTATCGAAAATAAAACATTACTTTTTTTTTCTATTTTCATCTACGAAAAAATCAAGTCCAATAGGAATACAAATTAATAAGGAAATGTATATGAATATTTTAATGTATGCAGACGATCTGGTAATTATACAGAAGTCAGAGGATGATTTACAAAGAGCCATTTACATGTTGAATCAATTAGGACTCCATTATAATCTCGAAGTCTCAACTTCAAAAACTAAAATTATGGCTTTTCAGGGCAAAGTGCCAGTCAGAGCAAAAAATAGTGATCAATAATGAAATAATAGAACAGATAACACATTTTAACTATCTTGGTTCAGATATAACTTATAGCTATGATTGGGATATACATAATGAATTAAACCCGATATCAAATGATGTGTGGCACCATAAGAAGAACCCTCCGAAAGACTCGAAGGGAAACTCAGCTCAGGTTTTATAACATTATGGCTGTTCCTGTTATTTTATATGGATCTGAATCTTGGGTACTTACAAAAATATATATCTCACACATTCAAGCCACTGAAATGAAATTTTTAAGATCTGTAAAAGGATGTACACGCATGGATAGATTACACAATGAATCAATAAGAAATGAACTGGAGATATTTTCAATAGTTGATAAACTAGAAGAGCACAAATACCAATGGAAAGAACATTTAGACAGAATGGCCAATACAAGATTACCCAAAAAGATCAACGCCTACAAACCACATGGGAAAATATCTTTGGGACGGCCAAGGAAACGATGGACTTGAGACCGGAAAAGGTCACATTGACCTAATCCTGGAAAGGAAGAAGAAGATCTACGTACACTCCCATTTAAATGTGGAAAATGATATCAGGTAAATACCCACCTACAGTGTCTCGGCAGGCAGTTACTCGGTCTATGAAGTCTGTGATCACAATTTGTGGCGAATGGAATGGCTTTCCAGATCTTGTAACCTTACTCCATATGACTTCTTTTTATGGGGTTTTGTGAAGTCCAAAGTCTACGTGAACAAACCACAAACAGTTCTCCAACCGAAGGAAGAAATTCAACGTGTCATCAACGACATCAACAGAGATGTCTAAGAAAGGATCATCCGAACTTCATAGCCTGAATAACTGCCTGCCGAGATAGTGGAGGTGGACACATGCCTGATATAATTTCCCGCACTTAAATGGGAATATATGTAGATGAAATAAAAAAACATATATTTCGATGCATTTTTTACTTAATTACTGCATTTTTAAAATTGCACAATACATTAAAGACCCTATACCTGTTTCAACATCACTGCTTACTGGTTAAAACATTTTTAAAATGTTGGGGATTTATTTTCTAACTTGATATGCTTTTCTTCTTATTCTCTAGTATTTGAAATGTTTTCTTGGCTCCGATTGGAAGACAGGCGAAAGATACATTGCCTCTGCTTCTTATACAACACTTTATCCACCTCATCAGCCATTTATATTTCTACTCGCTTTCATTCGCTATCCTCCCACCGTAACTTAAACACACGATCGAGAGAAAGTTTAACTCTAGCTTTTCCTCTACATCGAACATCTCACTATTCCTCATCCTTCCTTGTTTCAGCCACCCGACTCTGGAATTCCCTCCCCTCGTATATTAAGGTCTGCCTTCATATTTCCCTAGACAATATAATATATAACCGTATTCCATGTATACTTTTATTATTCCTCTATATTTTAAACTTTCTTTACCAAGTCATTTACTTAATCCAACTATAGATTATTATTATTACTATTACTATTTTTCTTTCTTTTCCTTGTCAACTTTATAGTGTGTAGACTTTAATGATATATTATGTATCATTTACCATAATTCTTATTGTATGCATAATTTAACCCTGGTAAAGTGGAAGAGAAGACCTTACGGTCTTAACTCCATCAGGTAAAATAAATAAATAAATATCGTAATTTAACCTCTCGCCACATATAGGTACTTTTAGAAGCCACACGCCGACGGAGACTAACTTGATCTGCTAAGCGGTTAAATACGAGCAGAAATATGTTTATTAAGTTATAGAGTCCTAATTAATCTGATTCAGGTTTATCTACATACAATTACATCATCATCATCATCATCATAGTACATTCACGAATTTAGGCCATTTGTTGACCTGTTTCGGCCTCAAGAGAAACACCATCCAAAAGTCTTTTGAGCGGAAGTCCTGGTCTTCTTCTTCCTGCAGGTTGATATCTTAACATTTGTTTGGGTATTCTGTGATCTTCCATTCGATAAACATGTTGAATCCATCTTGACTTATAATCAGAAATTTTGTTTTCTAAAGGTTCCATGTGTAATTCTTCTAAGATGTCTTCATTTTTTTGTGATCTAGTAGTGTGTATCCTGCAGTCCTCCGAAGGTATCTCATTTCAGCAGATCTAAGTCTCTGTAGTATATCCTTCTGTTTCAACGTCCATACTTCGCTACCATACAAAAGAGTTGGAAGAGCCAGTGTTTTGTACACTTTTAACCTTGAATGCTTTTGGACTAACTGTGGCTTGATGAGACAGAATTTATTAACCCTAAAATTCTTAAAAATTTAGATATTTTTGCTTTTAAGAACTGTACAGATAAGCAATGCAATAAGTGATGGAATAATCTCATACTAACCATAATTGAAAGAAAGGGTCAGGCAAGTCACTTTTTTTTTTGTCGAAATCGAGTTTGAGGTGTCATTAAATTCTTCATGGAAAAGGACTATCTTTTAGAAGTATGAAACAATATAAGAAACAAT
The DNA here is from genome assembly GCA_030220185.1 of Diploptera punctata. NCBI lineage: Eukaryota > Metazoa > Arthropoda > Insecta > Blattodea > Blaberidae > Diploptera > Diploptera punctata. The sequence goes on along the minus strand of JASPKZ010002683.1, from coordinate 231,943 downwards.
TTAGTCATGGGTAAATAAACCTTTAAATTTTGGCATTCAGGTATCATCAAAAAGTACGATTAAGGCCGGTATTCAAGAACCAAGCTCTCTAGGTCATGCCATCTCCGTCATTCGTAACCTGAGGCTCTCATCTTTCAATTGTTCTCAGAATTAAAAAATAATAATATCTTGTTAGCACATGATGTTGAATAGAGTGAGCCAGTTAGAGTAGGTTCTGCATGATCCACATAATTAACCATGGAGAGACGGGCTGAGAGTCGCTCTTCGCGGAAAGCTTGGTTCTTGAATACCGGCCTAAAAGTCCGTTTTCTAGGTTTCATGGAAAAGTAACTTACCTGGTTTTATCCTTGTACCGTTAAATTATTTTGTTCACTCCTATACTAATAATGGCCTAATTATCATTCTGTTTTTAGGGAAGTAAGTTGAATTTACCAGAGGCCTTGGTATCCATTGGCAACGGCATGTAATAGCTCAACTTACTGAAAAGTAATTGACTTAATTAATAATGTAAAAAAAGTTACTACAGTTTTTTAATTTACACCAGTCCTTAAATATCCAATATACTTTTTCATATCTATTTTTCGACTTTGCTGGTAATAGAAAATGAACTACAACGTTCGCCGCTTTCTCTTCATCACAATTAATCATGTCTGTAATTAATATGCAGTCTGAAACTGTTATTTAAAATGTCTGCCACTAATTCAGACAACAATAAACAATTGCAGTTGTTTTATCAACATTCCTTTGATGTCAAACAATTGAACTTTTCAAACCAATATATAAATCCACTCAAAATATAAAAATTAAACATAATTAGGAACTCATACAGATAATTACATTAAATCATCAGGCTTCAATCACATTGCTCATAAGCATGCAATATTCAATAGCTTAATTTACAGATTGACAAATGTACAATTAAACGAAGAAAATTTCAATAAAGAGTTTAAACATATCTTAAACACTGCTAGATTAAATGGTTTTGATAAAGAATTAATTATAAATAAGTTGAAGAAATTCAAACACAATAAAAGACTTAATGAATATACTACTCTACAAAATTGCAAAGAAAAGAAAAAATACAAGAAAATTACTTACCATCCTGAAATGCATAGGAAATTTCAAAAAAAAATTTGACAAATACAACATTTCTTTGGCACCAATAAATAAATTTAGTCTGGGTAATCTTCTAAGTACCAATAAAAAAGTCAATGTTCCAGACAGTAAGAAATCTGGAATTTATCAAATAAATTGTGAAGATTGCAATAAAGTTTATATAGGAAAAACAAAAGGAATTTGGAAATTCGGACAAAAGAACATTTCAGAAATATTAAAAATTGTGAAATTGAAAAATCTGCAATTGCTGCACATAGTTTATTAGAACATCATAAAATTGGAAGAGAAGCTAAACTTTTAAAACAAGTAGAGAAACCTTTGGAATTGACAGTTTGGGAAAAAATATACATTCAGAAAAACAAAAATAGATCAATGAATTTTGATATCCCTAACGAAATTACATTGATTTCGAAGTTCATAAATTCAACCATAGATAGCAGCACTGAAGATGGCGACAATAGAATAGTTGACGGCCGAAGAATTTCGTCAGTCGGAGTTATGGCTGAAGATGAACACGACTATGTTTGAAATCGCGATATCATGGAAGCATGAATCCTATGAGGTGAGTTGTTTAAACAAAATGTTCTCCGATGAATTTTAATGATTATACCTCATAATGTTTACTTCCCAACATTAATTAAATATAAAATATAGGAGTAATAAGTAGGAGAATTTTTGGAAAACAAATGAGGAAAAGAAATCCAATTTAATTTTCATAATGCCATAGCCAAACCTGCTCTACTTTCCTTAAGTGAATGCTGGACACTTATAGCAAAAGATAAATCCCGCATTAATAGTTCACAAATGAGATTCCTCCGATCACTAACCTGGAGTAACATTAAGGGATAGAGATGAAAATTGATGAGATAATGATGCAGTTGAATAGTAGGGAAATGGGTGAACATATACAAAATAATCAGATTAAATGGTTCCAACACGTGCAGAGAATGTCAAATTCCCGTTTAATACCAAAGATGATTGACCCACCCGTCCCGGTCAACCCTAAAGGCAAAAGAGAACCTCTAAGGACCCTTTCCTTCAACCGATGGCAAGATCAGTGTTTGTAGTCGCAGAACGGGCATCATCACCCAATACTGCATTCGGAAGAAGAAGAAGAAGATATAGGAGTGAACAAAATTATACACGCAATTCGGGAGAAGTACAGTACTTTCCTTTGTTGCGTACATAACTATTATTTCGAGTTGAGTAGAGGAATATGAGACTTACCTTGTAGTAATCACATGTATAAACATCTCTACTCATCCCGAAGTCTGCAATTTTAACTGTTAGACCGGTGCCCACTAGACAGTTGCGACAAGCAAGATCTCGGTGGACGAACCTTTGTCCCGCTAGATACTGCATTCCGGCAGCAATTTGCAATGCCACGGATAACAACGACTCCTGTTAAAACAAAAAAAAAATTCAATTGTTTAATTTCCATACAAACAACCCGAAACATATTAACTCTTAATTGGCAATGTAGGCCTATCCTATAAGATGCATTGGTATAATTTATTTATTATGACCAGCCACATGGTCTAGTGTACCGATTTTGGCTATAGTTCATGAGGTCCCGAGTTTGATTCCCGGTCCATCCATCCATCCATAGTATTTCTGCTCGAAGGCAGGTCCTTCACTGCAATCATAGCATTTTCATGCTATGCTTGCAGCTTTACTAGGGAATTGTAGGTGTGGTAGCTTCCAGTTGCTTTCCACACCGGTGAAGAATGATGATGATGATGGCCATATGATTTCGGGGACCGTTTGGGCCTTAAAAGTTTTCCTGACATTTGTCTTACAGGTGAGGAAAAACCCAGATAAAAACCTCACCCAGAAAAACTGCCCCGACCGGGGATCGAACCCGGGCCGCCGCTGCGTGACAAGGCAGCACGCTACCTACCTCGAGACCACAGCGGTGGACTGATTCCCGGTCATATCATTAGAATTTTTCCTTAAAGAGAATTTATTCCTTTGGTTGCCCATGGTCTGGAAATTAGGTTAAGTGTCGGCCGCAGTGGTTATGCTCCTTGGTTTTGGTCTCGAGGGTTGCGGTTTCAAACCCGATCGGGGTGGATGTATTTTTTTAGGATGGAAAATCCAAGGTGCAAGTCCTCTGGAGGGGACTTTAAGCTACGAGTCTCGAGTTTGAAGATTTTCAGGCTCGTAAAAAAAATATCCTTAAGCCTGAATAAAGAGGCCTCTAAGCAACATTTACCGAACCTCATCACCCTAGTAATACCTTAGTTGCCTGATAGATGTATCAGTGGGCCAGTATGTTGATCGCATACCATTCATGACATATATGGGTAAATAAGCGTAATTAAAACTAACTAGATGTAGTAACACCTAACACAGGAGAGGCTAAGGTTCAACATTGGGCTGATAGGACATTCTAGATATTTCGATCTTATAATTAAATTATGACATTAAGCAAAGAAGGCCAAATATGGCATAAAAGGAAAAATAAACGCCGGAACCGTGAACTGAACCTGAGACCTACAACTTTGTACGTTAGCGCGCTATGAATTACTACTCAGGAAAGAAAAATCAATATTTGCACTGGGTGCCTGGTGGATTAATTGGTAACTAAATAATGTACAGAATTAGAATTCTGGGGTTGAAATCCCGGTTCAAACGTATATTTTCCTTTTCATAAGCTCTGTTTCATGACAATGTCAATGTGATAGAAAACATTAATATTTTTCCCCCCTGGCTGACATGCTATATGTAACGCTTCACAAGCACGTTAAAGAAGTTGCCTAACTGTTGGGAGCCTCACCACAAAATTAAACAGTCAGTCTCTCTCTCTCTCTCCAGCTGTCTATGACTTATTTGGACGGCGTTATGCATCAACCGACTATGCGCCATGATGTAAGTTTCGAGAAAAATACGTTTAAAGTTTAAGTCAATCTTCACTATTAGCGCCAAAGTAACAATACTGGGTATTACAAGTTATTTTCCTTGTTTGACAGTAATGCATCAACAATCTAAGAGCGGGAACATTTGGAGTTTAGCCACATGATGCAAAATTTAGTTTAGCATTTATGAAGATCTAGTTTCAAAGCCGTTCGTTAAAAACAGAGAATCTCTGATAGGACTAATGGCGTTTACATTTTTCTTTAATAATAAGGCTATATTTAAAGATTTGGCGCTAAAAGTGTCCATACACTTACTTCATGAGCCAATGCAACAGATGTCATCAAAATATATTTTTAAATAGCGCTTAGTGGCCGGTTGATGCGTAACAACGTCGACTTAATAAATTGGTAAAACCATAGATGTAAATACAAAATCGAGTAGGTTCATGCGGTAGCGTATGAGAATCGTATTCAGAAGGTTATGAGTTCAAAACCCTAGTGATAATCAACCTAAGATTTTCCCTGATTTCATCAATTACTTATTTTACGTGCATGAAAGATAACGCTAGCATGTGTATGTATAAACGATAATATGATGAAAGTTAAAAATTAAATTGTACCTGTTGGTAGGTGCCGTCGTCCTCAACTTTGTTAAAATATTGTATATAAAATTAACTGGAGCGCTTTCGGAAGTTATCTTTCATCTTCTGCAGGTTGAGTTTGATATGAATTTTACTAGTATTGATAAACGATAATGTTCGACAGATAGTAATTCAAATACACTATATTTTCCAAACGTTTTCTTTAAATCTTTATTTTCATTTTACACTATAAAAATCGGAAAATATGAAAACAAAACAGATATATTTATAATGTCAATTGTTCTTTGAAAAAAATAGTATACACCGACGTAAATAGAAAAAAAAATATATCGAAAACTCATGTTATACTTCAGTGAAACGCCTTTTATAAGATTTTATTCTATAATTTTTTAGGGGACAATTTATTTTTAAAAACCAGCAGTAATCTGCCATCATGTGACGGTCCCATCTATCTTCATACCTTTCCTCTATTACTTTTAGATCCTAGTGAAAGCGCACTCCCTGTTCGTCGCTATAATTTCCTAAATTATCCAGAAATCTTTCCAGGTGACTGTGGAGGAAGTGTAAATTTATACTCATATTTGCTCCCAGAATCTTGAAGCTTGTCAACATGTTTTGAACAATTTCTTTATAATTTGGTCCTTTATAGTACCTAGGAAATTTTCTACTACCAATACAAAACCCTTCCAAGCTTCACTTTCTGGAACAGTCATAACTTTGATAAAATTTGTATATTTCATCAATTGCCGAATTTGAGGACCATCAAATATTTCGCCTTTTAGCTTTTACATACTGGGCTTAGGAAATTTTCTACAAATGTATTTGAAACATTTTCCTTCCTTGTCCAACGCTTTGACGAATTGTTTTATTATATCCAGATGCATGTCGTGAGTACTATAATTCTGTCAAATAACTGAGATCATGGTCGATGTGCGGAGTGAGGGGTGTGATAATAGGGATCACGTGATGTTTGATTACGCGAAAAAATGAGCAGAAATCAAATCATGACTGGAAACATAAATTTTATTAGTAACAAAAACCATTTACTGTTTAAGATATAAGATACGCAAAAATCATAAAAACTAGCACTTTCATGAATATATTCGTAAACTGTGCACTTGAAAACAGAAATTCGCTGAGATATCCAGGACAACAAAAAACTTTTTTTGTAGAGCTGTGTTATTTTTTAATAAACTTTTTTCGTCCATTGTAAAATAAAACGGGGAACACTTTCAGCAGGAGATTTCAGCTATGGAAAAGATATATCATGGCAAATGGAATCCTAATATGCTGGCCGATTATTGTTGGACCATTAGGAGGGATGCTCCACAGGCGAAATATAGCAGAATATCGCCATTTCTTACTTTCCAGGTGAGTCCGATGTTCGAATATTGTGTAGTTACGAATGTAGAAAATATTAAAGTGTTTGAAATTATAAATTCCCGTCTCTCGGAAACCTTGCGTGATGGAGAAAAACCGATATCATATTTGAATTAAGGAGACAAAATACTATCAGAATCACATATTTTTCTTTCTAAGACAAAAATAAGTTTCTCTTTTTTTGTTGCTCTTTTATAGCATATATTTGAAGAGCCGGATGCGGTATCAATAATGAAAAGTAGAAGACTACAATGGCTTCATCACACATTACGCCAAGAGAACAAAACACTAACAAATATATATATATATATATATACACGAAACAAAAGATCATTGGGCAGACCTAACTACGTTGGAAATATACGAAAATTACGAATTGTTGAGAGAACGCTCCTCTCAGATAAGAGTTTTTTTTAGAACTGTCGATAAACTTTTGATGTTTTTCTGTATCTGTTCGATTACATATTAACCAAAGGACATTTGGAGCAAGCATATGGAAGAGTACTGGATTTTTAATTACTACTTGTCAAACATTATCGCTGATATAGATACATGTTAGCTTTATCATCATGAACGTAAAACTGATTAGAGATGAGGTAACATTATTCTTGAGTTAAGATTAGTATCATATAAAGAGTACACTTTTTTTGTCGAAATGGAATTAGAGGTATCATTTGATTCTCAATGGAGAGGACTATGTTTTAAAAATGTGAAACGGTTCAGTCATAATTTTATTTTTATCTACAAGATATGACTAAGAGGTAAAGAAATATGTATGTTGCGTAATTAAAAGTCTCTTTTACAGGTTTCATGTATTTTTTTGCCCTTTACCCTTAGCCCAACATATATTAAATATAGCAGCAAATTATAACTGTCAACTTCATAATTTTAATCTTTATTATATTAAACAGGGTACACATGTACCCTAATCAGGTCATTTTCACAGCATTCCTATTACATATAATTTATTTCACTTCATAAATAAAATTGTTTTTTTAAACGTTTTATAAAAATGCACTCAAATTTTGAATGATTACAAAAATACTCTTTCTGAAAAATCCACATCTTCAAGTCATGCATTTATTATGATATTGATTTATATCAAATCAAATATATATAAGGTCCAATCGAGCCCGGAGATTCATGGCCGCGCATAAGCACTCTATACATCCCTATCCGGAGCTAATGTTTTCCAAACATCCCCTGTATAATCTACTTCTCTCAAATCATGGTTATTCGTATTCTCCCACCTCATTCTTGGTCTACCAACTGGGCGTTTTTTGTCTGGTTTTCCTACAAAGAAACTTTTACGCCCCTCTTTCATTCCCCATTTGTACCACATGTTCTGCCCAACGCAGTCTACGAGACTTAACTGTTATAATTAGGCTATATCTGGTTTCCTATAAAGATCATGAAGATCACTGTTATGTGGTCTACTCAATTAGCCAGTCTCCAGTTGTTTAAAGCCACATATCGATGGTGGACAATGAAAACCTCGTAACTCCATTTTGGTAAATTTTACAGGAGAAACAATTAACTGTTTTAAATAATTATGAAAATTGATACAGCAATAGTTCTCACATATTTTACTACAGGATACAAGTCAAGTTATTAATAAATTTGTAGTGCGTGTTCTCAACAGGTTATGCATCACATATTTCTGTGCTGGCTACTGGAGTTATGTGGTTTTTCAATGACTGATGGAGTTACGAGGTTTTCATTGCCTACCGTCGGTATAATTTTGCGTTACAGTAGGCAAATATATAAATGGAGAAACGAATAAGTTATAGACGTGCTAAACGAATGGTTTTAATTAGTCTTAATTATAAAACAACAGTATGGATTAGTAATAATGGATATTTTCACGATACCTTTGTTAGAGGAGGTAGTCCTGTATAGGCTTCCAGAACTGTCTGCTGTTACATCGTAAGACTTCGGCAAGATCTCCATGAGGCATATATTCGAACACCATCCATGGACTGCATCCAGAATCTGCAATTCATAACAAAGCATTCTTTACTCTTTGCATCCATTTCAGATTAAAACACATTAAAACGATCGTTATTATTGATTAAATAACTCACTTTTTTCATTAATAGCTAGAGTTTAACATTAAAAGTTGTTTAGAAATGTAAATTTTGGACTGAAAGATCTTATGTACATAAGATTTTGTGCCAGAATTATTTGAGAAAATGGTTTTAAATTGGTCATGAACTGCTTAGAATGACCTGATCTTTTGATCGATTCTTTTCAATGATCGGTGGGTGAGCGTTAAAAGAAAACAATGGATCTTTGGACGGAAAATGTTCGGAGCGGCATTATCCAACCGAAGATTCGTGGCCGCGTTGGGCATAAGTTCTTCATATATCGCTATTCATTTCCAATCATTCCCTATTAATTTTATTTATCTCCCTCCTCAAATCATGTGATTGTGTATGACCTCACATGCACATTTGGTTCAATACTAACTAACTCACTGGCACCATCGAGCCCTCAGGTTTATGGCTGCGCGGACATAACCTATTTAAACATCCCAATTCTGAGCTAATGTTTTCCAAACATCTCCAGTATAATCTACTTTCTTCAAATCATGGTTAATGTTATTATCCCTCCTCATTATCTGAGTACCAACCGGACGTTTTCCTTGAGGTTTTCCTACAATAAGTTTTCATGCCCTCTTTCATTCCCCATTCGTGTCACATGTCCTGCCCATCGCTTTCTACTAGACTTAACTATTCTTTTTATACCTGGTTTACTATGATGATCACTGTTAATTAGTCTCTCCAATCGCCTGTCTTTTCATCCCTTTTTGGGCAAAAAATTTCCTAAGAACTTTATTCTCAAATACTCCTAATATATTCTCCATCCTTAAAATAAGAGTTCATGTTTCGCATTCCAAGTAGACAAAGCTCAAAAACAGTGATAGACCAATCTGTAGAAAAACCCAAAGTAAAATATTTTTTAAGTTTCTTTCATTTTCTAGAATTACACATGAATCAAGTTCTTCTAGCTATTTTCATATTTTAAATGCTATATTTAAAGATTTTAAAATTTATGTTAATGTTAAAAGAACACTGAGCAACAAAAAAAATATTTTTTTTTGTCTCAGAAACAAAAATATGTGATTCCGATAGTATTTTTTCTCCTGAATTCAAATATGATATCGGTTTTTTCCCTATCACGCAAGGTTTCCGAGAGACAGGAATTTATAATTTCAAACACTTTAATATTTTCTATATTCGTAACTATACAATATTCGAATATTTGGACTCACCTAGAAAGTAAGAAATTACGATTTTCTGCTATATTTCGCCTGTGGAGCATCTCTCTTGATGGTCCAAACAATAATCGACCAGCATATTAGGATTCCATTTGCCTTGATATCTCTTTTCCATAGCTGAAATCTCCTGAGTTAGCTTTTTTGGTTTTATTTTACAATGGACAAATGGACGAAAAAAGGGTTATTAAAAATAATTATTTAAATTCATTAACTGAAATTGAAATAAAAAAAACTGTGAGTGATGGAGAAATTCCGAATACATATTTGAAAACACGATAAAAACTGCATTAAGTACAACTATTGGTACTCATGAGACAAAAATCATGTTGAACAGTGTTATGAATGAATAACTTTTAACTTCTTGTTTCTCCAAACATAACATGTTGGGGTTGGTCTACTTGTGTTCTGAACCATGCATTTGTCAATTACACACAAATGCAACAATAATCAAGCGACTATAGTGATGACATGTCGGAACACCTGTTGTCAGAACTAGTTCTATCAACCTGGAGCCACATTTATGGTACATATCCAAATTCCTCACGATGGTGATGGGCTTTGATCCCAAACGCTGGCCAATATTTCATTAGAAAATTTTTAACCCCAGCGCGAGTCCTCTACCTAATGCCTCAGACCGTTTGGTCACTAAGTGGGACATGAGAAATTATTATATAGGCTACCTTCCTCGAATAAGAACGTACTAACAATATTCTGTGTCACATTATATTTGACGGAAAAAAGCTATCGAGCAAAGATCAATAGAGTGGTAAATGATGTCACATACTGTAGGTATGTCAATTATTTAGTGTCTAAGTTGGGGAAGATTTCATAAATAGCAGTGACTATTTATCTCATACACCGATACTTTTGCCTCTTCCTGTTGATAAAATTGCCACTTCCTGTTCGTAATGAGATATAGCTCCACAAATAACTTCTTTGGCAAGAATATCGATTCAACAATGTACGATCGATATGATACAGCAAGAAATGCAAAAGAAAACAACTTAAAAAGTTACAAAAATAGTTCTGTTGCTCTAAAAAAACATATTAAATGTTGTATAATGAATATGCATTATTTTAATAGTTATTTCTTATATAATCACCTTTTATTGATTTTTCAAAGTCCAAAGAGATTTAATACTTACTTACTTACTCACTGGCACTATCGAACCCGTAGGTTCATGGCCGCACGGACATAAGCTCTCCATACATCCCTATCCTGAGCTAATGCTTTCCAATCATTCCCTGTATAATCTACTTCCCTCAAATCATAGTTAATGTTGTTCTCCCACCTCATTCTTGGTCTACCAACTGGGCGTTTTCCTTCTGGCTTTCCTACAAGAAGTTTCCATGCATGTCTTTCATTCCCCATACGCGCAACATGTCCTGCCCATCCCAGTCTACGGGACTTAACTGTTCTTATTATATCTGGCTTCCTATAAAGACCATGTAGTTCATTGTTATGTAGTCTTCTCCATTCACCTGTCTGTTCATCTCTCTTTGGTCCAAAAATTTTCCTAAGAACTTTATTCTCAAATACTCGTAATCTCCTTTCCTCCCTTAAAGTAAGAGTCCATGTTTCGCACCCATATAATATAACTGGTAGAATAATAGTTTTATATATTTTCAGCTTAACGTTTTTGAAAGGAGTTGTGACATCAAAAGTCTCTGCAATGCATAATAGCATGCATTTCCAGAATTGAGCCTATGTTTAATTTCTTTGTGCATCTCATTCCTATTTGTGATTATTGTTCCTAGGTATTTGAATTCAGTCAATTCCTCAAAATTTCCCTCATTTGTCATTAGCTGTCCATTTCCATTATATAATGTATTTCTACGTGTGACCATATATTTAGTTTTACTGATATTTACTTCCAGTCCTAATTTCTTAGTGTTACTCAATAGTGTGTGCGTGTTGGCCTTTAGTATCTCCTCGCTATCGGCCAGTAGTACTACATCATCAGCATAAACTAACAGCTTATTAATACCATTCAGTTGTAAGCCTTCCTCATTCTCTAAAGATTTAATGACATGCTCTAGAACAAAATTAAATAGTAGAGGAGATAGTGCATCTCCTTGCTTCAACCCATTCTGGATTTCAAAAGTGTCTGAAAACTGTTTGCCTACACGCACCCTACTCGTTGAGCCATTTAGATACATTCGTATAAGTCTAACTAACTTTTTGGGAATTCCGAACTCCAGCAGGATACTATATAACTTCTCCCTCTTAATTGAATCATATGCTTTTTTGAAGTCTACATATAGTTGATGTACAGTACCATTATATTCCCATTTCTTTTCTAAAATCTGTCTTATACTAAAAATCTGATCTGTTGTAGACCTGTTTCTTCTAAATGCACATTGATGATCTCCTAGAATGTCATCAATATAGGGAGTAAGTCTGCTTACTAATATATTTGTTAGAATTTTGTACGAAGTTGAAAGTAATGAGATGCCCCTATAGTTGTTGCAATCAGTTTTATCTCCTTTCTTATAAATTGGTACGATAATTGATTCCTTCCATTCATCTGGAAGAGCTTCTTTTTCCCAAATCATACTAAGCAACCAGCGTATCTTGTCCATCAATTTTTCTCCCCCTGATTTTATCAGTTCTGCTGGGATCTCATCCGAACCTGATGCTTTATACATCTTCAATTTTTCAATTGCCATTTCAACCTCTACTGCACTTAAAGAGATTTAACAGTAAATATAAGCTATTTATAACTATACAGCCGGCTTAGAAATCGCCCGGAAGTAAGATCGGAATACATAACCTCACATTTGGTAAATATTAAACATTACAATTATTTTTAGCTTCTGATGTTGCATTATTCGCTAAATAGTCACTCCAAATCGAACGCGAGGTTGAGTTTTTCATTAGACAAAATTTTCAGAAAAACACAACCTCTTGTTAGATTACTGTTATTATTATTATTATTATTATTGAATATCCAAATATTTTGAAACCCTATTTCGCCACAAGGGCATGTTAGAGTTGTAGCTTATTATACTATACATTGTAAAAACAGAAATCTTATGGTTTGGAATGAGAGTTTCGAATTACATAAATCATCTTAGAAAATACTACATATTTTTATGAATGTCTATTATGAATTTCATAACAGATTACTGTTAACAGTAATTTCAATGAATAGGCTAGGGCTTTCATGGCCGTTGTTATATCCAAAGTATCTTTACGGGATTCTTGGCCGTGTTTTACAGTGTTGTCTTTTCTCCTCACAATTTGGAAAATTACTTAAATAATATTTAAATAAATATCCTCAACTCGTAACTAACTCGAAGTCGGGTCGAGGGATGAGATGAGATGAGATGAAGCATTTATATTTATCGTCCCGCGCCGTAGCCGAGCGGTTAAGGCAGGAAGCCTTGGCGCAGAGCTACGGGATTTGCGCTGGTTCGAGTCTCCAGGGGGGAAGAAATTTTCTCATCGTATTTCGGCCAGTATGGGACCGGTGCCCACCCAGCATCGTGAGGCAATTGGGTAGCTACAATAAGTAGCGGCTCCAGGTTGAGGAACCAGCTATAACGGCTGGGGGACTCGACATGCTAACCACATGTCACCCCTACACTGGCTGTTGATCTTCTACCTCTGTGATTGACACATGTGGATGCGAAGGGCCAGCAGCCGGCTGGTAAAAGGGTAACCGTTGAAAAGTGGAAAGACCCTCAATCGGAATTTATATTTATCGAGGTCTGTGAACGACAATGGTGCCGGCCGAACACTCCTGACGTACCGTCACTGTACCGGATGAATTAAATGAAACGAAAATGGATGAGGTGAGTATGGAGAAATGGTGGAATGAAATTTGTGAAAGGGGAAAACGGGAGAAACTCCAAGAAAAAACTGCCCAAGCTCCGTTTTGTCCTCCACGAAACCCACTTGGAGTGACCGAGACTCGATCTCGGGATCCCAGCGGTGAGAGGCGAGCGCCTAACCGCTTGCGCTATGGAGCCGCCACTTAAATAATATAAACACAAAAAAAGGTATTAATGCAACTTTACAAATTAATGCATGTAGCAATAATTTACCAAGGTTAGTAACACTGAGCAACAAAAAATAGACTTTTTTTTGTCCCAGAAAGAAAAATATGTGATTCTGATAGTATTTTTTCTCCTGAAATCAAATATGATATCGGTTTTCTCCATCATGCAAGGTTTCCGAGAGACAGAAATTTATAATTCCAAACACTTTAATATTTTCTACATTCGTAACTACACAATATTCGAACATTCAGACTCACCTAGAAAGTAGAAATGACGATTTTCTGCTATATTTCGCCTGTGGAGCATCTCTCTTGATGGTCCAACAATAATCGGCCAGTATATTAGGATTATTTTAGAAAATCAAAGTATAGAACAGGTGTCTAGTTTCAAATATTTGGGCTGTGATGTTGGCTACAATGTGGAAAGAGATATTGACTCCAAAATAAATAAATTTCAGACGGTGTGTGGAACAATACAGAGAACATTCAAAAATAAAATTAGAAAAGAAACCAAGATAAAAATGTATAATGTTATGGCGGTTCCCACAATATTGTATGGATGTGAAACTTGGGCTCCAGTGAAAAGACAGAAGGATAGAATACAGACGGCAGAGATGCGGTTCCTAAGACAAGTAAAAGGATGTACAAGACTTGATAGAATAAGAAATGAGGATATAAGAGAAGAATTGAAAGTACAGCCTTTGTTGGATAAAGTCACGAATTACAGACAGAAATGGATTGATCACATGGATGGAATGAGCAAGGAGAGATATCCATTGTTAGCCAGAAATTATCAAGCAAGAGGAAGGCGTGATGTTGGAAGACCTAGAAGACGTTGGGCTGATGCAATATGAAGTCGGAACGGGCAATTGCCTAATCCTTGGAGTGATGATGATGATGATGATATATTAGGATTCCATTTGCCTTGATATCTCTTTTCCATAGCTGAAATCTCCTGAGTTAGCTCATTTGTTTTCATTTTACAATGGACAATTGGACGAAAAAACGTTTATTAAACAAATAATTATTTAAATCCATTAATTGAAATTGAAATAAAAAACTATGGGTGATGGAGAAATTCCGAATACATATTTGAAAACACGATAAAAACTGCATTAAGTACAACTATTGGTACTCATGAGACAAAAATCATGTTGACCATTGTTACTGAATAGTTACCCGGTAAACAGATCTTACCCATAAACTGCTACTCATGGCTTGACTAACTTCTTCCACCATTCTGTTAAATATAGATCACTAGTCGCTTGAATGTCAACTTTTAAAAATAAATAAAACAGATCTAGAAGAGAGCAGGGATAGTTTTACATGCACCATGCCGTATATTCTCCACTGAAAACTCAACTCTCGAATTTTTGTGGGTTAGATCTCTTTTCGGGGCAACTATTCAATTGATTACACTGGTCAACATGATTTTTTTGTCTCATGAGTACCAATAGTTGTACTTAATGCAATTTTATTATCGTGTTTTCAAATATGTATTCGGAATTTCTCCATCACCGACAGATTTTTATTTTTAATTTCAATTAATGGATTTAAATAATAATTTTTTTAATAAACGTTTTTTGTCTATTTTTCCATTGTAAAATAAAACCAAATGAGCTAACTCAGGAGATTTCAGCTGTGGAAAAGAGATATCAAGGCAAATTGAATCATATGCTGGCCGATTATTGTTGGACCATCAAGAGGGATGCTCCATAGGGCGAAATATAGCAGAAAATTGTCATTTCTTACTTTCTAGGTGAGTCCGAATGTTCGAATATTGTGTAGTTACGAATGTAGAAAATATTAAAGTGTTTGAAATTATAAATGCCCGGTTTTCGGAAACCTTGCATGATGGAGAAAAACCGATATCATATTTGAATTCAGGAGAAAAAATACTATCAGAATATCTTCTTGAGACAAAAAAAAAGTTTCTTTTTGCTGCTCAGTGTTATTAAATAAATAGTTGGAAGAAGGTTTCCAACCTGAGCCTTCATGTCCCAAGCTAGATGGTTTACTGACTGCTAAACAAAAGCAGACGGGATAGTGAATGCAGAATGGTATATCCTAGTCTTAACCTTGATCGACGTCAGGTCTTCCCCAAACCAAATCGCAATTACGTAATTACTCGAAAGTTATGGAGTTGTGACCCCTTGTTTAAAGGTGGCATGCCTGCAGGGGCTGTTTTATTTTACTATGTACCAGTTTCGTTAAAATCCATTAACCGTTTCTGAATGATTTCCCATGTGAGATATGATAGTATTTGAATAATATAGTCAACAATTTTCAAAGTCCTTTTTCTTAGCTTTAATCGTCCTAGGGTGTTTTTCCGAGGCATGATGTTTGTTTTTTTAGCATTTTTTCTTTTTATGATGAACGAGGAGCTGGCCCGATGCATCAACCCCCAACCTGGGGGACGGGTAATTTTTCTTCTTCTTGTATCTTGTAAGCCCATGTTTCCCTTAACAGAGATTTAGGCGCTCTCCCCCTAAAAATTTGAACCATATTAATTTAGTTACACTTGTTTTCGTATAGATGTCCTTTGAGTGGTCCGTGGTCAGCGTTCCGCCTCATACTGACATCTAGGAAACCAAGGTAGTACTAGGACGGGAAAATTCGGTAAATTTTGCTTAGAGGCCTATTCATTCAGGCTTAAGGATCTTTTACGAGCGTGAAAACCTTCAGACTCGGGACCCACACTTAAAGTCCCTTCCGGAGGACTTGCTCCTTGGATTTTTCCATCCTAAAAAAATCTATCGACCCCGGCCGGGTTTGAACCCGCGAACCTCGGGACCAGATGCAAGGAGCATAACCACTAGTCCACCGCGACCAATGGTAATTTTTGCTCAAGGTTTTCTTCCTCTATGTATGATATCTATGTATAGGAGAAGAAATGGAAAATATAAATTTCAACAATGGAGAAGAACTAAAACTTAGTATTGAATGCACTTATTTAGGAACAAAATTAGACCATTCAGGTGATAACACAGTGAAAATTAAAAATAGAATCGCACAAACAAAATAAGCAATAAATGATTTAAACTCTGTTTTGTGGAGCAAGAATATTACAAAAAATAGAAAATTACAAATATGTCAAACCATAATTCAGAGCATTTTAACATATGGTGCTGAAGTCTGGCATATTCCTACCAGATAAAAGAAAATAATTTTAAGTACAGAAATGGATGTTTTAAGAAGATCAGCTGAAAAATTCAGAATGGATAGAATACGAAATAAATAAATAAATAAGGGAAATTATGGGTGCACAAGAGGAGCCGGACATCATAGACATTATAGAAAAGAAAAGATTACAGTGGTGTGGCCATTTCAAAAGAATGCCAGAGCAAAGATTGCCTAAAATTGTTATGGAATGGATCCCAATGGAATGGAGGAAGACCGAAGAAAACTTGGATAGAAGGGGTACAAGCGGTTATGAACATCAGAGGATTGGAGGAAGATCAATGGATGGACAGAGGGGAATGGCGTTTGGTTTTCGGAAGACGGTGGCAGCTGCCATGCTACCGGATGATGATGACGATGATATTTAACAAAAGTATTTTTTTATCTACTATTATAACAATCAGTGACGCTTTAGTTCGTAGTTACTAGGCAACAAAACCTATACTTTACACGTATTCTAACAAAACATAACACGCTATCAAAACATAAAATGCAGGTTCAACAAAACGTAAAATGCACTTTATTGATGATTGATAGTTATTGTAATATTACAATCATTAAAATATTTATTAGAGACACATCTTCTCTGTTATCAGAAGAATTGTTTTCCACAACTTTCCCTATAATTGAACTTTCTCCCCTAAGTATTAAAGTTGTACGATTTTCTGGAGTTCCACAAGGCTCTGTATTGGGGCCTGTGTTATATACTCTATATACAGCTGATTTTTCACAAATAAATGGAGTTCTTGTAGCTTCATTTGCTGATGATACTGCCATGCTCTATTCACATGAAGAAACTAGGCAAGCATCCGAACACCTCCAGGAACAACTTAATAAGACAGAACAATGGTTAACCATATGGCGTATACAAACTAGTGAAAGTACATCTATTCATATTACATTTGCAACCAGAACTGGTTATTGTCCTACTGTAACATTAAATAATAGAACTCTTCCAACAGATAATACCGTCAAGTATCCGGGAATGCATCGTGATCGTTCTTTAACAAGGAGGAAACAGATTCGACAAAAACCTACGGAGTTAAAACTAAAAACATCAACACTTAATTGGCTCATACGTCACAAATTAAAACAGAGTCTACAAAATAAACAAATATACTTATTGTCTTTTCAAGATAGATTATAAATTAGCAGTAAAGTAATAAAAAAGTATTAAATTCACTTATGAAACTAACACCTAAAATTGCAGAATATTACAACAATGTATGTTGATTTAGTCTTTTTTCTCGAAAACCCACATTACTCTTCCTCTAAACATATCGTTTCCGCAATAAGTAAATTTCAATAAACGTACTAAATATACATAATAATTATACTAAAATACTCTGAATGTAGATACAATATTATACACAACTAACTAACTAACTAACTAACTAACTAACTGGCTCTATCGAACCCATAGGTTCATGGCCGCGTGGACATAATCTCTCCACATATCCCTATCCTGAGTTAATGTTTTCCAATTATCCCTGTATAATATAATTCCCTCAAATCATGGATAATGTTATTTTCCCACCCCATTCTTGGTCTACCAACTGGGCGTTTTCCCTCTGGTTTTCCTACTAGAAGCTTCCGTGAACCTCTTTCATTTCACATTCGTGCCACATGTCCTGCCCATTGTAGTCTACGAGACTTAACTGTTCTTATTATGACAACACGTTACAAAACTTAGTTTAATAGCTTGCTGATCTTAGAACATTCCCTTCGGTCGTGCTCTAACGTGAGTATCTCGTTACTAAACTTCTGCTTTTGTAACTAGTTGTCTAAGGGTCAGTTTCAGCAACAGAGGTAACTGTATTACGCCAGTTTTTCCCATATATATAATACATTGCTTAAACTGGTGTAATACAGTTACCTCTGTTGGTGAAACCGGCCGTTAATAACTATTAGATTACGGCGAAGAAGTAAACAAGAAGAATATTATTACTACTTTGTTTTGAATATACTCATAGGTAGTCGATAAATACTGAAATACCTGTTTCGGTTGATATTCTTTGTGGCGATCAACCACTTATTCAAATTTCAACAGTTATTGCCAATATGTTTAGTTTTTGCTGACATTTTATGGAATTTTGCTTATGACAATAATGTATGTTTTTACAAACGATGGATAAACAAGTTATATATGAGGTGCTCGTGTTTATTGCTGCCATAGTACAATAATGTACAATGTGAAGTGAAATATAAACTTTGTGAAATTAAAAACTGTCATGTACATA
Source organism: Diploptera punctata (assembly GCA_030220185.1). Classification (NCBI taxonomy): domain Eukaryota; kingdom Metazoa; phylum Arthropoda; class Insecta; order Blattodea; family Blaberidae; genus Diploptera; species Diploptera punctata. The sequence continues at coordinate 213,283 of JASPKZ010002683.1, read as the reverse complement.
CATACGTTTTAATTCAAACACTTTATCACGCATCATCTATATTAATTAAACGACTAACGCAATGGATAGAAAATAAATGTTTGGCATATTACGATATGAACACGTAATCCATTTATGTTGTGCCTGCCTATATTTTGACAGTGATCAAATTCTAAAACGTCTGTTTATTAAAAAATAAAAATAAAACGTCCCTATTCATTTCGTTAAAATTATTGTAGACAGAATCTGTTAAAGTCCGTCAGAGTTTGATGAAGATCTGTTACAATTTGCTGCTTACAAACTAAATGCAATATGTAGCGATATCATTTTAAAATTTCAGTAAGTAAAAGGAAAGTAATGACATTTTGTGGAAGAAACACTCTGCGTGCAAAAATAATAATTAGAGACGAAATTATTGAACAAGTATCCCACTTTAAATATTTAGGATGTGATATCAGCTATGGATATGATAAAGATATTGAACATAAAACTCATCAGTTTCAATCTATTTGTGGCACAATAAATAGAACATTGAATAATAAAGCCCATAAACAAACAGAATTAAAATTTTATAAACCAATGGCAGTCCCTGTCCTTTTGTATGGGAGTGAATCTTGGATTATCACTACCAAACAAGAAAGTAAAATCCAAGCAACCGAGATGAAATTTTTAAGAGTAAAAGGATGCACTAGAATGGACCAGATAAAAAACGAGGATATCCGTGAAGAACTGCAGATCTACTCCATAAAAGAAAATACATTTAACAACAAGATTCAGTGGTAAGAATATGTAGAAAAATGGAAGAAAGTAGATTACCAAATAAAATCCAACATTATTTTCCGAGAGGAAGAAGAGATGTCGGACGTCCTCGGAAGAGATGGTCTTAGATTTATTAGTGAAGACGGAACAGGCAATTAATTCCTAAACCAGGAAGTAAAGAAGATGAAGAAGAATCTGTTAAATAAAATATTAAATGTAAATGATTGGAAGATTTCGGATGTAAGTAATAATTCCATTCCATTACTGGAGTTAAACATTTCACCTTTGTATGAACTTTTACGTTCTACACGCCATCCAGATATACCTGTCGGGAGAGGGATTTTAACTGTGGATCACATGTACTTTTTTTTAACAAAAAAGGACATGGTGGGCCTCCCCGAATGAGTCAGCAGCTCAATATCTGGGCCTCCTCAGAGACAACACAATTTAAGATGGAACACATCATTCATAAACACAGTCATACTAAATATGATAACGGTGTTTATGATACCAGATGATATTCGGGGTCGTTTGGGCCATACATTTTCCTTACACTTCTCTTACAGGTGAGGAAAAACTCCGAAAAAAATCAGCCAGGAAACTTGGAATCCAAGCGGCCATGAACCTATGGGTTCGATAGTAACAGTTATATCACCTCCTTGCTTTGCTTATTGATCATTTCCCTCTTAGTCTGCACTCAAAACAATTCCTGTATTTTCTCTGAATCCATTCTTTCCAAGTGCTCTCTCTATAACACTGGTCGACAAGGTTTTCTTCACAAGAAATCTGATTGGTGAATCTAGTGCATTTTTTCATACTGAATTCAAATATGTAGTCAGAATTTTTCCATCAGGCACAGTTTTTTTGTAACAGCTACTTTTTAAAAATTGATTTTAGCATTCTCTTTGGCCTGTCATAGGAACATTTACCTTATATGTAGTGATTTTATTCAAGCTGTCTCTGATGAGCACGGTGAGCATTTTCATCAGAAAATTTCCACAATGGAAAAGAGGTACCAAGGCAAGTGGAGTTCTAATATGCTGGCTAGCTACTGTTGAACCAAGAAGAGAGATGTTCCATATGAAAAATATGCCCGAAAATCACTATCTACCACTTTCTAGGTAAGTCAGAATGAATTAGAGTTAGATGGATTTTATTAAAAATTATAAAAAATGTAAATGAATATCACAAAAAGCTCTTGCCTGATAGGAAAAAACTAAAATGATATTTAAATTCAAGATGAAAAATACTTCTAAAATCTCATATGTTTATTCTTGTGAAAGAAAAAAAAGTTCACTTTTGTCGACCAGTGTAATCTGATATAATTTAAATAACATTTTCTATTTTTAGTGTTTTGTTAATGCCTTTTCTTATTCGTTTTTGCACGACAGTGCGTTCTGTCGTACTTACAGCAACGACGGCCATGATTGAAAGTTCAATTTCATAAATTTCGGGGTTTCCAAACTATAAATAACTAAATAATTATACTGTAATATTACATATTACCTACCTCGTGAGGGAAGTAAAACCACTGTCCTCTATGTATACAACGTACAATGAATATACAAAAAAAATATATCAAAGTGGTAGTGTTAATATACATTATACGAAACAAATCACTGCATTTTAAATGAATTTAACTTTATTTGAAACAATAAATTCGTACTTGCCGTCATTTTATGATTGATTGATGTCACGGCCTGCTGTAGTCTCAACTAAATTATTTTCGGATTTACCGTACAAACATTGGCCACACTGTTAACGTTAGTCAGTTCTTTATAATGAACGCAAATGTTTCCAACAAATATATTATTATTTAAATAATATTTATTATTTTACTAATATATATTATTTTGAAAACACCACCGTGCAAAAAATTATGTACAACGCATGTTTTACAGAATCTCGGAAATTAAAAGCCTCGCTATGGCTCGGTTTTTAAACATATCCTCGCTTCTGTAAAAACCACTTCCAAATCTCGCATTGTAATATACTATTATTTTTTATTTTTTCAAATGCCCTAGGTTTGTCTTTCGACATTCCTGGTTTCTCTCCTGGCATGGCGTACTTGTAACCCACTTCTGAGATTGGGCGGCTGGAAGGCGGGGTTACGTTGCTCCGATGATATGATGGGTGATGATGATGTTAATGGTGCGCCAGGAGAGTCCCTAATCCTAAGCTTAACCTAAGATGAATATGAATGATGATGATTGCGATGGCCATATGATTTCGGGGACCGTTTGGGCCTTAAAAGTTTTCCTGACATTTGTCTTACAGGTGAGGAAAAACCCCGATAAAAACCTCACCCAGAAAACTGTCCCGACCGGGGATCGAACCCGGACCCGCTGCGTGACAAGGCAGTACGCTACCCCGAGACCACAGCGGTGGACTAATATACTATTATATAATCCCGTATATTCAGCCAAAGGCCTTAGAAATCTCATTTGTATAGCTTCAATTTTCTTTATATGTATATGTCCACCGCTGTGGTCTCGAGGTAGCGTGCTGCCTTGTCACGCAGCGGGCCTGGGTTCGATCCCCGGTCGGGACAGTTTTTCTGGGAGAGATTTTTATCGGGGTTTTTCCTCACCTGTAAAGACGAATGTCAGGAAAACTTTAAGGCCCAAACGGTCCCCGAAATCATACGGCCACCATCATTATCACTCTTGTCATTATCATCACAATCATCATCATCATCCTTCACCGGTGTGGAAAGCAACGGGAAGCTACCACATCTATACAATTCCCTAGTAAAGCTGCAAGCATAGCATTAAAATGCTATGATTGCAGTGAAGGACCTGCCTTCGGGCAGAATTACTATGGATATATATATATATTATATATATATTTATTTATTTATTTATTACCAGGTCAAAGTTTCGCTTTAAAATTTAATTATTGGCTTTGAGATAATTTTGCATAGGCCTAGTTTTAGAAAATGTGCTCGAGTTTATTCGTTTTACTTAAAGGTTTTCAAAACATTTTGTTTCGCATTCATTATCTCAGATTTTTTATAAAATTATAATAATGTGATAGCACGTATGATATGCTTTTCTGCGTCCTATGTACAGTACTAACAGACACTAAGCATTTGAAGTTGTAGCTAAGAATTTACAAAGCACCGGGGAATTTTTGGCATTCTGAAAAGAGAGTAGCAGAAGAGAAATAAACAATTTTTGCGCACAAAGATGCTTAGACTATAACAATAAGAAGAAATGGAATGCGCCAAATAAATTTTTGCCGCAATTGTTCAGTGTTGTGTTGAAGAGCATATTTATGTAACCATACGAAAAACATCAGCGTGACATTCTTTTGTTGATGCTACATGCTCCCTACACCAGCTGGATCAATGTACTCATCTCTATTCTGGAACATGTTTCCAATAGAAACCACATTTGCGTTTTTCCGTGAATGTGTGTCTTCAACAATTTCCACATCAACGACCTGATTATTGTATCCAGCGTAGGCGAACATTACTCTGAAGAGAGGAAAGTCTCAATTAAATGTATCTCTGCTGAATTGGATCAAAGTGTAGTGTTAATTAAAAATCCTATTACAGTACATGTTTTTTTTAAGAAAACGATTTGCTTCCAAATACATGTATTTAAAGATATGTGTAAGTGGATATTTTTTGATAGATGTTCAATTAAAACAAGTACCTTAGCCGCCATTTGTTTAAATACTTGTAGACCTACTCCTCAAACAAATATATTGATTTTTGTGCCTTACATATGTGATTAACCAACTCGCAGGCACTATCGAAATAGTAGGTTCATGACCGCGCGGACATAAGCTCTCCGCACGTCCCTTTTCTTAGCTAATATTTTCCAATTATCCCCGTATAATATACTTCCCTCAAATCACGGTTAATGTTATTCTCCCACCTCATTCTTGGTCTACTAACTGGACATTTTCCCTTTTATTTTCTTACAAGAAACTCCCATTTCCCTCTTTAATTCCCCATTTGTGCCACATGTCCTGCTCATCGCAGTTTACGAGATTTAACTATTTTTATTATATCTGGTTTCCTATGAAGATCATGTATCTCACTGTTATGCAGTCTTCTCCATTCAGCTGTATGTTCATCTCTCTTTGGTCCAAACATTTTCCTAAGAACTTTATTCTCAAATACTCGTAATATTTATTTATTTTTTAGATAGATTTATTTAGCCTGGTGGAGTTAAGGTCATGTGGCATTCTCTTCCACTCACCAGGACAAACATATTTTCTCCCCCCTTAAAGTAAGAGTCTATGTTTCACATCCATATAATTGGGAGAAAACAGTTTTATATAATTTCTGTTTAACGTTTTTTCAGAGAAGTTAAGATGACAAGGGTCTCTTTTGCATTTAAAAAATTGAACCTATGTTAAATTTCTTTGTGCATCTCATTCCTATTTGTAATTATTGTTCTTAGGTATTTTAATTTAGCCATGTCTTCTAAATTTCCCTCATTTGTCATTAACTGTACATTCCCATTACATAATTACTGTATTACTATATGTAACCATATATTTAGTTTTATCGATGTTTACTTCGAGACCCAAATTATTCTCTTCCTCCTATTATAGTCAATTTACTGATACATTACAACTATTATCAGCACCTTTTCAATATTGTTTACAAAGAGTTTCAGAGCTATCCGGGAGCATAAATGCAAATAGAAATGTTGCCGATGTACAAATCACGGCGTCTCTTTATATTTGCAAGAAGTTTTAATTGAAGCTTAATTTCATTTGATGAAATATGTCAACAAATCTCAGATGAAACAGACCTGGTTGGATTATAAATTAATTGTACCAAATATATATAGAGTCATATTAATGGTGTCTCAAATATGAAAAACTGTAGGAAGAGGTGTTTACTTTTAAATAGTTAGGCTCCATAATTACAAATAATATGAACAATAACATTATTGTGGAGATTAAAGAAAAAATAGTAGCAGGTGATGGTTAACTCAGAGTCATGTATAAACCAATGAAGGTCAGAAAGGTATAAATAAGAATTTGTACAAAATTATTATTAAACATGTTGTTTAATGAAGTGAAGCCTGGCATTTATCTGAACGAGTTATGGCAATGTTAAATACCTGCGAAAGGAACATTTTTAACGAAAATTTATGGTCCCATCTGTAACCAGTGGACATAGCAAATCAGAAAAAATGCAGAATTACAACTGTTGTAAGAAGATAATGACAATGTTACTGACATAAATCGTATAAGGGAACTGTCAACCATTGCATGCCGAAATCTATATTGAAATTTGTTCCAGAGAAGCGTTGTGATGTACCAAGGCCGTGTCAAAAAAAAACATATCTACCGTTTTAACTGCAAGGCATTAAAATCCAGCGCTAAATCTCTCATTTATACTATAAGGTAGTAATAAAACTCGTGAATAGGTAGATTGGGTAACCCTCACTACCTGAAGTCCGCGCCGCGTCTCGCCTTACTCTCTCATACTCATGCAAGGAGTCCATCTGCTCCGTACAGTGAGATGCCATCGCTGAATTCTAGCTTCAATTTCTGTACTTTGCAGTTAAAAACGGCATATGATTTTTTTGGACACGGCTTTGGTACATCACAACGCTTCTCTGGTGGAAATTTCAGGGTAGGTTTCGTTCGGCATGCAATGGTTGAAAGTTCCCTTGTTTGAAGATTGGAATGGTTGACCCATGTTCTACGAATAGATAAAATCAGAGTCCCTCGAAAACTCTTAGATCGCAAACCAGGTGTTAGAAGGAGAGTCGGAAGACCCAGACTCAGATGATTAAACGACTCCAAGCTGATCTTACAAAGGTGGCATAATAAATAATAGTTTAAAAAACTAAAACAATACGCTTTATTAGAAAACCAAATTAAAAAATAAAAATAAATAATAGTTTAAAAACTAAAACAACACGCTTTATTAGAAAACCAAATTAAGAAATAAAAATAAACAATAGTTTAAAAAACTATAACAACACGCTTTATTAGAAAACCAAACTAAGACATAAAAATAAATAATAGTTTAAAAAACTAAAACAACACGCTTTGTTAGAAAAACAAACTAAGAAATAAAAATAAAGAATAGTTTAAAAAATCTAGAACAACACGCTTTATTAAAAAACCAAACTATGAAATAAAAATAAATAATAGTTTAAAAAACTAAAACAACACGCTTTATTAGAAAACCAAAATAAGAAATAAAAATAAAGAATAGTTTAAAAAACTAGAACAACACGTTTTATTAAAAAACCAAACTAAGAAATAAAAATAAATAATAGTTTAAAAACTAAAACAACACGCTTTATTAAAAAACCAAACTAAAAAATAAAAATAAATAATAGTTTAAAAAACCAAAACAACACACTTTGTTAGAAAACCAAACTAAGAAATAAAAATAAAGAATAGTTTAAAAAAACTAGAACAACACGCTTTATTAAAAACCAAACTAAGAAATAAAAATAAATAATAGTTTAAAAAACTAAAACAACACGCTTTATTAGAAAACCAAACTAAGAAATAAAAATAAAGAATAGTTTAAAAAACTAGAACAACACGCTTTATAAAAAACCAAACTAAGAAATAAAAATAAAGAATAGTTTAAAAAACTAAAACAACACGCTTTATTAAAAAACCAAACTAAAAAATAAAAATAAATAATAGTTTAAAAACTAAAACAACACGCTTTATTAGAAAACCAAACTAAGAAATAAAAATAAAGAATAGTTAAAAAAACTAGAACAACAAGCTTTATTAAAAAACCGAACTAAGAAATAAAAAAAATAATAGTTTAAAAAACTAAAACAACACGCTTTATTAGAAAACCAAACTAAGAAATAAAAATAAAGAATAGTTTAAAAAACTAGAACAACACGCTTTATTAAAAAAACAAACTAAGAAATAAAGATAAATAATAGTTTAAAAAACTAAAACAACACGCTTTATTAGAAAACCAAACTAAGACATAAAAATAAAGAATAGTTTTAAAAAACTAAAACAACACGCTTTATTACAAAACCAAACTAAAAAATAAAAATAAATAATAGTTTTAAAAAACTAAAACAACACGCTTTATTAGAAAACCAAACTAAAAAAAAATAATAGTTTAAAAAAACTAAAACAACACGCTTTATTAGAAAACCAAACTAAGAAATAAAAATAAATAATAGTTTAAAAACTAAAACAACACGCTTTATTAAAAAGCCAAACTAAAAAATAAAAATAAATAATAGTTTAAAAAACCAAAACAACACACTTTGTTAGAAAACCGAACTAAGAAATAAAAATAAAGAATAGTTTAAAAAAACTAGAATAACACGCTTTATTAAAAAACCAAACTAAGAAATAAAAATAAATAATAGTTTAAAAACTAAAACAACACGCTTTATTAAAAAACCAAATTAAAAAATAAAAATAAATAATAGTTTAAAAAACCAAAACAACACACTTTGTTAGAAAACCAAACTAAGAAATAAAAATAAAGAATAGTTTAAAAAAACTAGAACAACACGCTTTATTAAAAACCCAAACTAAGAAATAAAAATAAATAATAGTTTAAAAAACTAAAACAACACGCTTTATTAGAAAACCAAACTAAGAAATAAAAATAAAGAATAGTTTAAAAAACTAGAACAACACGCTTTATAAAAAACCAAACTAAGAAATAAAAATAAAGAATAGTTTAAAAAACTAAAACAACACGCTTTATTAAAAAACCAAACTAAAAAATAAAAATAAATAATAGTTTAAAAACTAAAACAACACGCTTTATTAGAAAACCAAACTAAGAAATAAAAATAAAGAATAGTTAAAAAAACTAGAACAACAAGCTTTATTAAAAAACCGAACTAAGAAATAAAAAAAATAATAGTTTAAAAAACTAAAACAACACGCTTTATTAGAAAACCAAACTAAGAAATAAAAATAAAGAATAGTTTAAAAAACTAGAACAACACGCTTTATTAAAAAACCAAACTAAGAAATAAAGATAAATAATAGTTTAAAAAACTAAAACAACACGCTTTATTAGAAAATCAAACTAAGACATAAAAATAAAGAATAGTTTTAAAAAACTAAAACAACACGCTTTATTACAAAACCAAACTAAAAAATAAAAATAAATAATAGTTTTAAAAAACTAAAACAACACGCTTTATTAGAAAACCAAACTAAAAAAAATAATAGTTTAAAAAAACTAAAACAACACGCTTTATTAGAAAACCAAACTAAGAAATAAAAATAAAGAATAGTTTAAAAAACTAGAACAACACGCTTTATTAAAAAATCAAACTAGGAAATAAAAATAAAGAATAGTTTAAAAAACTAGAACAACACGCTTTATTAAAAAATCAAACTAAGAAATAAAGATAAATAATAGTTTAAAAAACTAAAACAACACGTTTTATTAGAAAACCAAACTAAAAAATAAAAATAAATAATAGTTTTAAAAAACTAAAACAACACGCTTTATTAGAAAACCAAACTAAAAAATAAAAATAAATAATAGTTTAAAAAACTAAAACAACACGCTTTATTAGAAAACCAAACTAAAAAATAAAAATAGATAATAGTTTAAAAAACTAAAATAACACGCTTTATTAGAAAACCAAACTAAAAAATAAAAATAAATAATAGTTTAAAAAACACTAAAACAACACGCTTTATTAGAAAATCAAACTAAAAAATAAAAAAATTATAGTTTTAAAAAGTAAAACAACAAGCTTTTATTATAAACCGAACTAAAAAATAAAAATAATTTTAATTTCCAACACGCTTGGGATAAAATTGAAGTGGTCAACAAAAAAATCATTTCCAACACATCTAGAATAAAACTAGAGTTATCAATTAATATATTTGATAATAATCAGATATTGGTAAATGTAAGGTCTCTAAGAAGAAAACGTAAAAACCATAAAAAGCACCCCACGCTTTTGATGGTAATTTTTTTTTGTAGATAACTCTAGTTTTATTCTATATGTGTTGGAGATGATTTTTTTGTTGACCACTTTAATTTAACCCAAGCGTGTTGGAAATTAAAATTATTTTTCAGTTTTTAGTTCGGTTTTCTAATAATGCGTTTTGTTTTAGTTTTTTAAAACTATTATTTATTTTTTATTTTTTAGTTTGGTTTTCTAATAAAGCGTGTTGTTTTAGTTTTTTTAACTATTATTAATTTAACTGCTTACGATATTTTTAGTGTCTAGGCACGAATATAATTAAATTTTTTAAAATTTATTATTATTATCTAACATTATTATAATATTTTGAATATTTTAATATAGATAAATAGTTACAGTTAATCGTATCCTTCTCATATTTTTTGAATAAATTACAATGTGATAAGTTTACAAAATTGTCTTTAATATTTTACAGAATAAGATAAAAATGTAAATATCTTTAAATATTGTAGTATGAGCTAAAAGTAATACTCTTCTAAAAAAAACCCTCCGGGCCGTATTTGAACCAGCGCTCTATGGATTACTGAAATTACATACCACTATAGTGCACCACTCTACCAACTGAGCTACCAGAGGGTATAATATTAATTTCTTACAACGATGGACTAAAAAGTCAATGAGTCCTCAACCTATTATACTGGTCTTTATTTTTTTGATGTCCTGATTATCCTGGCCAGGATCTTAGAAAACATTTATGAAATTATTGTATTGTCATTGGTCCTTTACAAGTATACAACGTTTCAAGTCGATCCAATGTTTTTAAGTGGGTGAAAATCATGTTGAAAGATTCCGTTACATAGATAGACAGATACAGGTCAAGCTAATATAAAGCGTGCATAAAGATGGAGTCTGAAAGGTTTGGATTGGACAGTTATCATGAGGGAGGCTAATGGTACACTTAAAGTGCCGTAATGCTGCTGCTACTGATGATGGTGATGATGATTAAGCCTTAAGTGGAGTTATTTGTTTAAGTACCTTACAAATTCAGAAGTGTCTGTTCATGAACTAATTAATTTTATCTCTATAAGAGAACATAAATGCAGGGGCCGCTCTCTTATCAGTTCTAGGGTGACGACATAAAAATAGAACAAATACCGCAACGAGTACAAGATGATTGTGAACTTTATGCATTTAACCTCCGTAAATCAAATCATATAACTGACGAGGAAGATAAAATAAACATAAATATTGTTTATCTAATATATTCAGTATATTTGACTTCCATTCAAAAAGTATGTACTTACAAGATAAATATTTTTATAATAATAATAATTACAACACTATTTATTATTATTTTATCTATGGCACTCGGAATTACAAAATAATAAAATTAGAACAGTTGAATTCGATTATTTTAGAAGAAGCCTCCAAAAAACAAGACAGGATAAAATAAGAAATGAATTCCTTCGGAAAGAAATGAAGGTCACCACATCTGTTAAGAGGATTGAAAATCAAACACTTAAATGGTATGGCCATGTACAAAGAATGGAAAATGAAAGATGGCCAAAAAAATATATACCAATGGTCACCCCCTGGAAGAAATAAACGCGGCAGACAAAGATGGAAATGGAAAACCTACGTCAGAACAATAATGGAGGATAGGAATTTGGAAGAGGGAGATTGGAATGATAGAGATAAATGGAAACTGAAGACGGCAAACCTATAAGTGGGGGAAAGCCGAAGAAGAGAGAGAGAGAGAGAGAGAGAGAGAGAGAGAGAGAGAGAGAGAGAGAGAGAGAGAGAGAAGAGAGAGAGAGAGAGAGAGAGAGAGAGAGAGGAGAGAGAGAGAGAGAGAGAGAGAGAGAGAGAGAGAGAGAGAGAGAGAGAGAGATCTATGGCCCTAATATTTGAAATGTCTTTTCTCCGATTGTAAGGTAGACGAAAGATACTTTATCCCGTACCTCTTTTTCTTGAACCTCACTTGTCCACTTCATCACACCTACAGTACACACCTTTAAAGCATCCCGCTAACTGTAACATTACCGCTACACAGAACACCTAAACTTGTTACAAAAGGACTACATTGAGGAATAATTATTTGTATTATCTCAGAAATATTTGTCTTTATTTCATTTTCCTGAGCCTTTTCCCATAGAAGATTTTCATCAACTAATGATATTGGATCACTTTGAGCTCCAACAGGAATTTTACCTTTAATCCATTGCACTATTCTTCATCCTTCAAAATTCCCTCCCCTATGAAATTAAAGACTGTCCGACTCAAAATTATATAAAAAATAAGCTTACAGATGACTGATTGGTAAATTTTAGTACATTTGAGTTGTCATTTCTTCCGGGCAACCGAAATGAGATTATTTCATAAAATAAATACATTAATTAAATTGTCCAATTTTGTAAATTATGCCAACAGCATTATTGAAAAATAAAGCCAGGAAATACTCTATAATGAAATTATACAAGACAATGGCAGTTCCTATTATCACTAACGGATCGGAAACATGTACAGTGACAATACAACAATCTGCCAGAATGCAAGCTGCTGAAATGAAATTCCTCACACCAATAACAGGATATCAAAGAACAACAAAAAACACAACACAGAAATATGACAACAATTAAAAGTAGATGAATTAAACACAACCATAGAGAAATACAGAACAAACTGGAAAGAACACTTAGCAAGGATGCCTGAGAATAGGATACCAAAAGCAGCATACAGCTATTCATCACGAGGAAGAAGAAGCTTCGGAAGACCAAAGAAAAGATGGAAGTAGCAGCAATTTGGAGCCGGTACAGGCTAGTAAATAAGCCTAAACCGTGACGAAGAAGAAGAAGAATTTTGTAAATTATGTCGTTAAAGAGCATTCGTAATGTTCTGTTTCTTGAACTTAGAATTTGTACATTCATAAATAGGGGAGTATTCCTAGAATATATATAAATTATAAACATTAAAATAGTCAAAAAGCCTGTAGTATTGCTTGATTATATGACGGTTGCAGATGAGCTAATTTAATTAGTGAACTCAAGGTCACGAACAAAATAACATGTAAGTTGAGTTATTTAATTTGTTTATATTTGAGATCCATATTCCAGCATTGCTTTTAATAGGGATGTAGGATGGTGTGGGGTGTTATAAACATTAATTAGATATTTGTTGATATCCAACTATAGTAAAACTTGTTTAATCCGGGACGTGAATAATGCGGAAATCTGTCCAATGTGAACAATTTATTGATCCCGCAAAATAATAGTAATTTTACGTGTATTTATTTTGTATAAAACGGAATCTGTCCAACGCGGAAACGGAAGGATATTTATACACAATTCATGGAAAAAAAATGTTTATAAGGCAGAAATTAGTTTAAGATCGATTGTGTATGTATCTTTCACAGTTAGAGTTCTGAATTTACGGAATAAAGATGGCTAAATCGTATGTATCATTGTCATTAAACGAAAAAGTTAAAGTGATTGAGGGTAAAGAAAAACAAACTCTCAGTACGCGAAATAATGACTAAATTTAAATGTAAAAAAACAAGTTTGTGAGATTTTAAAACACAAAAAAGAATAGTGAATGGATGGATGCAAGGAAATGGTGAAATGAAGAAAAAACACGAGGTGTGCGAGTATTTTACAAGTTCACGATCAAAAATCTCAAAATTTTATATCCGTAGGGAATAACGATTTCAAGGCATCTTCAAGTTGGTTGTTGACAGTTTTAAAAGACGACACAAAGTAGTGTGGAATGAAATTTGCGGGGAATCGAAGGATGTGGACGAAATTATAGTTAGTCAATGGAAACCGAAACTGCATATTTTAATTTCAGGATACACCCCTAAGGGACATTTTTAACGCTGACGAAACGGGACTGTTTTTTTCGCGCGTTACCGTCGAAGTCGCTCATACATACTATACTTCTCTTCCCAACTGCAGCGGAACTACACTTAACCCAAGGTACATAAAAGACATATGGTGCTCTATAATCTAAGATTGTTTGTTTATTTTTTGTGATGATCTTGAAGAATGTTTTTGGGCTATAGGCCGGGGTCGTGAGGCTTGTAGTTCCCCGACGTTTCGCCAGAGACTGCGTCTGGCAAAACATCGGGGAACTACAAGCCTCACGACCACGGCGTTTTCTGAAAATTTAATATATCAGTGAACTTAGTCTTGGATTGCCAAGCAATGGCTCATATGTTAAATATAGATGATCCAATGGATAGTGAAAGTGAGGATCCCGGGGCTTTCGCACGCTGGAAAGAGGCAGCTCAAAATTTTGAGAAATACAGTGCTAAAAATACATTTGAGGAAAATCCAAAATTTAAAGATATCATCCACCATATTCGTGGAGCATTTTTGATAATTACAAATTATCTTGCCACCTTCAAAGCGTGCGATAAATCCGAGGCAGTTGGTGACTTTACATTGACCTGTTTCGAAAATTTAACTAAATTGTTCAAAACATATAGTGTAGAACAAGGTCTATTTAATGCCATATTGAAGGAGTTGAAGGCTGATTTGGTTGAACTCCAATCAATGAGCCTTCTTACCTTAGATGAACCAAATTTTCCAGAATCTGACGTGGAAGCGGAATTCTCTCCTGCTACTCCGAGTAGCTCTGCTAACTTGGACGGTAGAGAGAATCCAAATCCATCTCAATTTCTAAAGACTCAACCAACTCAAGAGGTCAAAATTAGTAAGAAAAGACGAAATAAAAGTAAAAGCAAAGGAACTAAATAAGTTGTAAAATCAAATGATATCAAATCAAGTAGAAAACATGAAAGTCGGTCTAAACAGGTCGAGGCAAAGTCTCCTTCTGTAGTTCCAGTGGTTGCGACTGCCACAGATTTTCAGTTTTAACTGACATGACAGAACCAATTGCTGGAACTTCCTCACAAGAGGTTCCACCACCTACTTCTATCGCCGGTCCTTCTACGACCACTAACAAAACTACACCTATCAGAAATATTGGCTCCGCGAAACAGAGACCGCCAACCATTACTGTTAGTGGGCATGCGGATCTGTTTCGCATGAACAAGGAATTAAGAGCACTCATTAGTGGAGATCTCCGAGTAGTAAATATTTCTGAAGGTCTGCGTTATTACGCAGCTTCAAAGGAGGACTTTCAGATCATGAAAACGTATTTTGATTCCTTACATAAGGAATACTATATGTATCAAATCTTTAAAGGACACTCCATTGAAGGTAGCACTGAAACGTCTACCAGCAAATATCAAAATTGAAGAAATTGAAGAGGAGATCAGGTCCTTGGGATTTCCTCTTCAAAAAGTAACGCAAATTATTGCGAAAAAAGAAAATTTGGAAAAACCCCTACCGGTTTTAATTTTGGAACTAAAGCGAACTGCAGAGGCTTTCAAAATTTATGACCTGAAAAGGCTATGTTATTGTGTTGTGGCCGTAGAAGCATATAGACCAACTTAAACAATGTTTCAAGTGCCAGTCCTTCAACCACACATTTCCTGCGTGTAGCCGGACGCCACGATGTGTAATCTGTGCCGAGGCCCATGGACATAAGGACTGCCCCATTAAGGCCTCTGCACAGAGAAACCCTAATTTACTAAAGGGTGTAAATTGCGGGGCGTCTGTTCACCGTGCTTCATACCGTGGCTGTCCAGCTTTCCAGGCAGCGCTGGAAAAGTATGAACAAGCCAAAAAACCTAAAGTTAACCAATTACCATCTCTACAACCCAAGACTTTCACTTCGGTGAAAGTCAATCCTCATGTTACCTTTTCCCAAGCAACCAAACCTGGTACTTCTTCACAAACAAATGTGAACAACAATGTTCAAGATCGCACTATACCGGCGATACAATTAAGTACACATATGGAGGAGTTTCTCCAAGATATTCAGCCCTTAGTGGCTAGTTTATCTACTATGGAGAAATTCCTCTTCATGCACAAAATATTTAACCTATGTTCCATAGGTTAAATATTGAGGAACCTTACATTATCCACATGGTATTCTAGAGAGAAAACATCTTCCTACTATGGCTAGGTTTAACATAAGTCATGAACCCCATATTGATAGCCATAAAGAAATTTAGCTGCATAAGTCGCCCATTGGGTAACAATACGCAGTAAGTGGGATGGTGCTAGTCACCTCCGATTAAAAAGAAGAAAATGAACGACCACGGCCTACAGCCCGAAAATCTTCTTGAAGATCATCATAGCAACTCCGGCCGTGAAAGTCTACGTCAATACATATTTATTTTTTGTTTTTTTATAATGCGGAATGTTGTCTAATGTGGAAAAAAATTGGTTCCATGCGACTCCGCTTTGAACAAGTTTTACTGTATTATGATCTAATCAACCACATTTTTCAAAATGTAGCTTTTGAAAAATTACTTATTATTTTTTTTTTAAATTAATGTTGGGAAGTAAACATTATGAGGTATATCATTAAATTCATCGGAGAACATATTGTTTAAACAACTCACCTCATAGGATTCATGCTTCCATGATATCGCGATTTCAAACATAGTCATGTTCATCATCAGCCATAACTCTGACTGACGAAATTATTCGGCCGTCAACTATTCTATTGTCTATACTTATTATTTCCCTGAAGTTTTGTAAATTCCGCAAAAGCTAAATTCTGAACAAAAACAAAAAAAGCTTGTTTAGCTGTTAGTAGATTTAATTCAATCCCTAATTAAAGTCCGAAGCTGTCTCGTACCAGAGATTTATTTGCTCATATTACATATTCATACTGAATTACAAGTATCAAACACAAACAAATTTAATATCTAATATATGTTGTAATCAATACAGTTAAAAGGAAATTAATATACAAAGTAATAAGTATTCACGAGTATATAGAGATGATTACTCGTATATACATGGAGATTTAAATATTAATCAATTTATTTTCCTCGTTCTTTTATTTGTTATATCTATAATGTTTTTAATTATTAGTCCAAATATGATTAGAATTTTAATAGGATGAGTGTAAAAAGTGAACGTACATTAGATAATTTGATCGAATTAATTAATTTTTCTTTAATTGACAAAATACTTATTTCGGGCTACACTTCCATGGTACACTCTCTTAGCAAATACGAACTGTGGAATCACTTTCGATATTCTGATAATGATTTACATTTATTATGGGACCGAAAAACAATTTTGGATTATTCTGTTGTTTATTTTTGGAGCCATTTAACTGTTTTGCGTATTCTGCACAACTATATTGGTTGCTGGGGTTGGTACTGTGTACGTTGTGAAATTTTATAAGGGAAGGGAGATGGCAGCGTATACTCGCTTCCTACTCGTAAAATAATGACTAGACTTTCATATTTCTTTGTTTTCATCGCTTATCGTGAAACGCAAGAAAAATATAGTTTATACCAATTATATTTATCGATTGACAATATTTTGGAATTTAGTAAAACAATATTAACTGCGCGATCATTTTTTACATTCACTGATATATTTTGACTGGGTTCTCTATATGAAATTATTTGTTTTCAAGTCTTCTTTAACCATGAAAGTTTAATTATTTTAATTAATTAAAACTCCAAACTCCATTGCGCGGCAGCCTTATCATCCGGCTGCTGGCCTCACATCCAGACGTGTTAATCACAGAGGTAGACGATCATCCAGCCAGTGTAGAGGTGACATGTAGTCAGTACGTCGGGTTCGCCAGTCGTTGTAGCAGGTTTTCTCAACCTGAACCTTTACTTATTGTAGCTACCCAACTTCCTCACGATGCTGGGCCACCGGTCCCATAGTGATCGAAATTCCATGAGAAAAATTCTTCCTCCAAGGAGACCCGAACAAGCTCAAGTCCCGTAGCTCTGTGCTAAGGATCTTGACTTAATCAAATTCATTCAAACACCCTATATATTATATGTAATCTCTTCTTAGGTTAAGAATATTTTTTTTATTGGAAATAACAGCAGTTATTGCTTTGAAGAAAATGAAGGACTTTTTAGTCTTTTTTTAAACTTATCTGTAGTTCTTTATAGAAATCTGTAAGTAAAGTTTAATGTATGGGAGTTAAATGTTAGTTTATTATTTGAAAGGAAACATGCCCATAGGATATTTGAATGATCTCTTTGATGATAGCATGCCCCTCCAAGTTTGTGCCGAACGTGTTCTTTCTGTAGTACTGGTTAAACTCACAAACAACTTCTGGGCATGTTCAATTCGTTATAAGTTATAAATTGAAATACAGGAATTAATTTTCTAACTATTGTAATTCAAACGTCATGATAATGGTAGAGTTTAGTTACTTTTCATATTTAATATTTGATATTAATGTATTCTGACAAGCCATTCGCTACTACTAAAGACAAAACATTTCTTATTTAATTAAATAAAAACAAAACTTACAGTTTTATGTGATTTTCATATTTATTAAAATATAATTTAGTTATAGCTGTTTCCGTACTTTGTACCTTCTTCAGACATGATTACAAATGTCTGAAGAAGGTACAAAGTACCGAAACAGCTGTAACTAAATTATATCTTAATAAATATGAAAATCATAAAACTGTAAGTTTTGTTTTTATTTAATTAAATGAGATGAATTTTCATCAAGTAAACACCAATTCAATTGATTACTTAAAACATTTCTGCCTAAACCGAGATTTGAACCAGGATTTCCAACTTTAGATAAGAACAGCGCGTAAAACTGGAGATATTGGGTTCAAATCCCGGTACAGAAAGAAATGTTTCTCTTCAGTTGTAATGTGTTCCATAGGCCTGTATCTGGAATTAAAAAAATAGTATAAATTTCCTCAGAAATACTAATTATCCTTGCATAAATCATTACCTAAACTTTTCTTTCCATTCCATAAAATAAAAAAAAATCTTAAACAAAGAGGATGGAAGTATTAAAAATGAAATCAAATAACTATAATTGTAGGCTTTCACGGCCGGAGTCTTGATCCATATTTGGTTCGTCTTCCGGGCTTATAGGCCGTGGTCCGGTTGTCTTCATACTCGACGCTTCGTCTACTGCTGCGGTAGACCTCATCAGGAGATACTGCGTGCTAGGGCAGCCGACTGTTGAGGAGTTCACAGAGAGCACGCAGTATCTCCTGTTGAGGTCTACCGCAGGCAGCCGACTGTTGAGGAGTTCACAGAGAGCACGCAGTATCTCCTGCTGAGGTCTACCGCAGCAGTAGACGAAGCGTCGAGTATGAAGACAACCGGACCACGCCTATAAGCCCGGAAGACGAACAAAATATGGATCAAATCAAATAACTGTTACGAGGCACTGTTTGGATCATTTTACACAATCATGAAATGCTATCAAAATGAAATCAAGTTGACGCTAATTGTAGAATCATACACGCACTAACAGGAATTCTTGTTCTCTTTTTATAACTTTTCTGTTTTAACCAACGCTTTCGTTGTACTTATAATTCTTGAGGGAAAGATAAAGTCTCCAGACCACAAATGCAACGAAATATATCTGAACCATATCTGTTAAAAAAATATAATTTCTAGTAGCGAATGATCATTATAATGTATTGGCTACCTCCTGAAAAATTAATTAATTTCATGAAGAAACATGATTACTGACATGCTATTAAGCACTACAGATACTATTTTCATCCCAACATCTCTAAAAATTATTGAACTAAAATATTTCCGATTGAGGGTCTTTCCACTTTTTCAGCGGTTGCCCTTTTACCAGCCGGCTGCTGGCCCTTCACATCCACATGTGCCAATCACAGAGGTAGATGATCAACAGCCAGTGTACGGGTGACATGTGGTTAGCATGTCGAGTCCCCCAGCCGTTATATCTGGTTCCTCAACCTGGAGCCGCTACTTATTGTAGCTACCCAATTGCCTCACGATGCTGGGTGGGCACCGGTCCCATACTGGTCGAAATACCATGAGAAAATTTCTTCCCCCATGGAGACTCGAACCAGCGCAAGTCCCGTAGCTCTGCGCCAAGGCTTCCTGCCTTAACAGCTCGGCTACGGCGCGGGACTGAACTAAAATATAAGAAACTAAATACAAAGTATAAACTGCTCTAAAAGTACCAAAAAATTAGCGATTCTTCCAGATATGTTATTTCGATACGACGCATTATCAGGTAATTTAGAAGATGAGAAAAATTACTAGTATTATAAATAAAGTATTTAGGAAAAAATATTTGGACCAATACCAGGAGAATGAAGAAAATTACACAAATTCAGCCATATGATCTTTATAGATACAAATTGTTAAAACGTTAACCCTAGCAGACTGCTACGGACAGGGCTTTTGGCACGAATGAGAAATAAAGCGGATCACGGAAACATCTTGTAGGAAAATAAGAGCGAAAGAATCCAAAAGAATGAGATGGGAGAAAAACTTTAACCATGAGTTAAGGGAGGAGAATTATAACTAATAACTAACTAATCAGCTCTATTAAAACCATAGGTTCATGGCCGCGCCGATATAAGCTCTCCATACATCACTATCCTGAGCTAATATTTTCCATTCATCCCCTGTAAAATTGCCTTTCCTCAAATAATGGTTAATGTTATTCTCCCATCTCATTCTTGGTCTTGGTTTGGGCGTTTTTCCTCTGCTTTTCCAACAAGAAGCTTTCATGTGCATCTTTCATTCCCCATTCGTGCCACATATCCTGCCCATTACAGTCTACGAGACCTAACGGTTCTTATATCTGGCTTTATATAAACACCATGGAGCTCACTCATATGTAGTTTTCTCCATTCACCTGTCTGTTCATCTCTCTTTGGTCCAAACATTTTCCTAAGAACTTTATTCTCAAATAGGTTACTCGCTTAAAGTAAGAGTCCACGTTTCGCATCATCTGGTTGTAATATAACTGGGAGAATAACAGTTTTATATATTTCAGTTTAACGTTTTTTTGAAAGAAGTTGGGACGTCAGGAGCCCCTGTAATGCATAATAGCATGCATTTCCAGAATTGAGCCCATGTTTAATTTCTTTGTGGAGCGGAATCTAATAAACATCACGAGAAAAGACCGCTTCAGGAACGAGGACATCTACAAGATAACGGGACTGAAAGACGTAGCAACATCAGCAATGGGGTTGAAATGTAAATGGGGGGAGGGGTCATGTGCTCCGAATGGAACCTAAAAAGTGGACTTATGCAGTGACTATGTGGAAACCCAGACTAGGGAAAAGGAAAGTTGGAAGACAAAAAAAGCGTTGGAATGAAGTGTTTAAGTGTCATCTAGGAAAATAGTGGACTAGAATAGCGCTAGACAGACAAAAGTGCAAGCAATCCATAAAAAAGTTGAAGTGATAGTCACAAGGGGTTGGCTAATTCTTAATTTTTTCTGCATCTCATTCCTATTTGTAATTATTGTTCCTAGGTATTTTGAATCCAGCCACTTATTCAAGATTTCCCTCATTTCCATTATATAATATAGTCCCGCGCCATAGCCGAGTGGTTAAGGCAAGAAGCCTTGGCGCAAAGCTACGGGACTTGCGTTGGTTCGAGTCCCAATGGGGGAAGAAATTTTCTCACGGAATTTCGGTCAGTATGGGACCGGTGCCCACCCAGCATCGTGAGGCATTTGGGTAGCTACAATAAGTAGCGATTCCAGGTTGAGAAATCCAGCTATACACTAGCTAGATGATCGTCTACCTCGGTGATTAACACAATGTGTGTGTGAGACCAGCAGCTGGCTGATAGGTCAAGAGCTTCTAGGCCTGTCGCGCTTGGAGTTTTTTATTATTCCATTATATAATGCAATTTCTATGTGTGAACATATATTTAGTTTTATTGATGTTTACTTCCAGTCCTAATTTGTTAGTGTTACTCAATAGAGTGTGCGTGTTAGCCCTTAGTATCTTCTGTTCTTCTCGCTATCGCCTAATTATACATAATCAGTATAGACTAACAGCTTACTAATAACGTTGAGTCGTAGGCCTTCATCATCCTCTAAAGATTTGATGGCATGGTCTAGTACACAATTAAATAGTACAGGTGATAGTGCATCTCCTTGCTTTAACCCATTGTGGATTTCGAAAGTATCCGAAAACTGTTTGCCTACACGCACTCTACTCTTTGTGCTATTTAGACACATTCGTATAAGTCTAACTACATTTTTAGAATTTCGAACTCCAGCAGGATACTTTTTAAGGGAGGTGAACTATACTGAATAAGTGAAAAATATTAGTTAATGATAGGAATGTTTGGAGAGAATACGTCCGCGCGGTCATGAACATTTGATTTAGATAGTGGCATTGAGTTAGTTAGTTAACATGGGTCCTAAAGGTAGGTGGAAAGTAAATTACAATCCATAATTTTTTTCAGAAACTAGCTAATACCAGACGTGCGCTGCTACGTCTAAATAAATGAAAATTAATGTGTTTTCATATTTAGTTGAATAAGTAAAAGAAAAAATAGTTATAAATTTATATTATTATTTTAAGATATCCCGTGCTGATTACCCAGTGTTGCCCGGAATCTACATATCTCGATCTTCTTGGCATAAATGAGCTAAAAGACAAAATTCATTATTGTGAGTTATCCGTAAAACAATATCCGCCGTGCGCTGCTATGTTTGTCCGGGAATCTACTTATCCCGATCATCTTGGCATCAATGAAAGACAAAAAAATATTATTGTGAGTTTTTTGTAAAATATAAACATATGCCATCGTGGACTTCTTTGTAGAGTTTTTTGAGATGTTCGATTCTTTATACATTAATCTTGTATATTTGTTATGGTTTAGGCAGCGTAAGCTATTTAAACGTTCAAAAAGGTACGTTTTTCACCACAAAGGGTGATTTTTAGGGATGACGGGGTTGGGTATTACAACTCTCTTATAGATTAAAACAGTCCCGGGAAACTCCTGAACATTTTGCAAAAAGCTCCATCACAATCGGATGAATGGTATGGCAGCGCATAAAATACGAACAAACATACATTAGATTATGAAAAATATATGAAAAAATCATGAGATAAGATGTGAACGTATTTCCACTGATTCACTCCTGGTCATAACCTAAAATGAAATAGTGATCTTTCTTAAGTACATTTTCATGTCCCTAATATTAAAGGTACGTGGCGCATTTTATAGTAGTGGATCAAACTTGTTATAAAATCAATTCCATGTGGCAACATTTTGAAATATTCGAAAAATATTCGTTAATGGTTAATTTAAAATAGTTACAGTTTTTAGTAATCCAATTATTGGAAAGCATGCAACTCGCACTGATTACTAATGAGGCATATCTTACCTCTTAGTACGACCCCGATGAGAGAAAGAATGTTTGTGTGTCGGAATGCACTCATGATGTCCACTTCTCTCATGAAGTCTTCCTCCGCCTCTCGACTTGCAGACTCTTTTAGCACTTTAACTGCTACGATATCTGGAGGAAGATTGTCGTCTCTTCTCCATTCTCCTATAAAATATAAATAATATCGTTTTATTTTAACAATGTAAAAAATAAAAGTGTTCTAGTTCAGAGTGAATCATATTTCAAATTTATTCAGAAAGGTAGGCCCTCCTAGGCCTATAGTTTTTTCCATACAATACCAGTACTTTAATATTATAGTGCATTTATGGATTATATTTCAGTAAATAGGGGCAGGAAGTAAACATCAATAAAATTAAATATTTGTTCACACATAGAAATACATTATACAATGGAAATGGACAGTTAATGAAAAGTGAGGGAAATTTTAATGAAGTGGCTGCATTTAATTACCCAGGAACAATAATTACAAATTCGAATGAGATCCAAAATGAAATAAAACAGGCTCAATTCTGGAAATGCACGCTATTATGCATTACAGGGACTCTTATCATCCCAAATTCTTTCAAAGATCGTTAAATTGAAATTATATAAAAATTTGTATTATACGGATGCGAAATATGTTTTTTTTTTACATAAGGGAGGATTTGAGAATAAAGTTCTTAGGAACATTTTGGACCAAAGAGAGATGAACATACAGGCGAAATGAGAAGACTTATCCTTTAAATTTACAATGCATCCTATAAAGTATCCATCCATAGTAATTCTGTCCGAGGGCAGGTCTTTCACTGCAATCATAGCATTTTCATGCTGTACTTTGCAGCTTTACTAGGGAATTGTAGGTGTGGTAGCTTACCGTTGCTTTCCACACCGGTGAAGGATGAGAATGATGATAATAATGATAAGGACGATAATGATGATGATGGCAATTTGATTTCGGGGACCGTTTGGGCCTTAAAGTTTTCCTGACATTTGTCTTACAGGTGAGGAAAAACTCCGATAAAAACCTCACCCAGAAAAACTGTCCCGACCGGGGATCGAACCCGGGCCCGCTGCGTGACAAGGCAGCACGCTACCTCGAGATCACAGCGGTGGAATCTATAAAATATATTTAGTTAATTTATTTAATATTGTGTATAAATCAGTAGAAAAGTAAATTAATAGAAATTAAGTAAATTTGTGTCAAATTACACAATGATGCACAATAATAACTTACAGATTTACATGAATTTGTTTTCACTGCGGTCCGCAACATTTAAGTGACTGGCATGAAAAATTATTTTTTCGCCAATTTAAGGATTAATAACAGTGAGATATTTATAAGAAAGCAAATGTAACAAGAACATTTAAATCTCGTAGATTACGTTGCCCAGAACATGTGGAACTAATGGGTAATGAAAGAGGGAAATAGTAACTTCTAGTAGGATAACGAGATGGAAAGAGTCCAGTAGGAAGGCCAAGAATAAGATAGGAAAATAATATTAACAATGATTTGAGGGAGCAGAGGGGCCCTTCTCCCCTTTAATTGGTTTGGTATATTAACTCAGGGAAGGTATGAATGGAGAAACATATGTTCCGCGCGGCCATGAACCTTATTGTTTGATAGTACTCGTGATGTATTACTAATAATACTAAATAATAATAATAATGATAATAATAATAATAATAATAATAATAATAATAATCCATTCATCCACAGTAATTCTGCCCGAGGGCAGGTCTTTTCAACGGCAATCATAGCATTTTCATGCTATGCTTTGCAGTTTTACTAGGGAATTGTAGGTGTGGGAAGCTTCCCGTTGCTTTCCACACCGGTTTAGTATGATTATGAGATGAGATGAGAGTGATAATGATAAGGATGATGATGATGACCATATGCATTTCGGGGACCGTTTGAGCCTTAAAGTTTTCCCGACATTTGTCTTACAGGTGAACCCCGATAAAAAACCTTACCCAGAAAAACTGCCCCCGACCGGGGATCGAACCCGGGCCCGCGGCGTGCCAGAGGTAGTACGCTACCTCGAGACCCACAGCGGTGGACTATAATAATATATAATAATAATAATAATAATAATAATAAATAATAAATAAGAATAATAATAATAATAATAATAATAATAATAATAATAATAAATAATAATAATAATAATAATAATAATAATAATAATACTAATAATAATAATAATAATAATAATAATAATAATAATAATAATAATAATAATAATAATAATAATAATTTGGATTTTAAATTTAATAAATTGTCATAAACTTAGAATAAGCCAAATGCGCTTCTTACGATCACTGTTAGGAGTTAATACGAGTAGACTGGATCGCTAAAGGAACATTATTATTAGGAAAAACTCGGAGTATCAAGTTTAAATGAAGATGTAGAAAAATATCAACAAGAATAGAAAAATGAAATGAGAAAAAATGGAAAGAAATAGACTTCCAAAATTGGCATTCCAATATATTGCTCCAACTGGGAATAGAGACCAAGGAAGACTAAAAGATTTAAGATTTAAGATTTAAGATTTATTTAGCCTGGTGGAGTTAAGGCCATGTGGCCTTCTCTTCCACTCACCAGGACAAACATATATTACATAAGAATATAACAATGTTAATTAACTCTAATATTAAACACTAAGTAAAAATTTGATCAAAAGATAATATCTAATATACATATTACGATCTATAATACAACCAGTTAATATTAGTTAAAATTAAGACTAAAACTAATAATAAAATGTATACAAGCAAGACATATTAAATTGTCCCTGTCTAGTGTATATAAAAAACAGGAAAATAATGAGATATAGAAAACTAATTTTACGATTATACAATATTTAAAACAAAACAAATAAAAATATTTGTTATTCTTAATATTATTTACATAAATAATTAAATATATTAATATTGCTAAAAGAATCGTGCGTCGGTGAAAATATCAAGACCATCTTCGTTAGGTTTACCACCTAAAATTGTTCATGATGGTGAATAATAATAATAAAAAATAATAATAATAATAATAATAATAATAATAATAATAATAATAATAATAATAATAATAATAATAATAATAATAATAATAATAATAATAAATAAATAAAAACATCAAAGTGAAAAAAAAGTGATAGATTCGAAGAATAAAAAGAAAAGAGTACAGGGCCACTTAGAACAAACCAAATAAATAGGATGAAACAAAGAAATAATCGGTAAAGAAGAGCCACAGGAATGAAAGCAAACAAATCTTCCCCCGCTATTTTTATATGTTATGAGGAGAGTGGCATTGTGCGCGTGGCTGTTTACTTAAACTCCGTTAAGAATAGCTCTGAGATTTCTTCTCTTCTTCTTCTTCCCTACTCTTAATCCTGCAAACATCACACGGACTTGTCCTGTAAGCTGATAATTTCTCAAGGGAGACGTTTACAGAGATTGCTCTTCTGGGGACAATACGTATTATCTTTTCTCTTTTTTTCCAACCACTGTTTACGCTGCAATATCGAACGTAAACACTTTCTCTTTTTTTAAAACCCGAGTAATTCCATAAATAAATACCAGTTTTCTCAATTCTGGCATTAAAAAGAGATAACATCATAATAAGAAAAACTCCTATACATTTGATATTGACATTTTATTTTTAATCATAATATTATAAGTAATGAGAATCGAACTGAAACACCACTAGATAAGCTTTTACCCTACAAGGGAACTGCCAACAATTGCATGCCGAAACCTACCCTGAAATTTCTCCCAGAGAAGCGTTATGATGTACCAAGGCCTTGTCAAAAAAATCCCTTTTTAACTGCAAGGCACAGAAATCAAAGCCACAATCCAGCAATGGCAATCCACTGTATGGAGTACAGTTGGACTCCCTGCATGGATAAGAGCGGAGTGGAGTAAGGCGGGACGGCATGTAGTGAGGATTATCCAATCTACTTCTTCTTGTATCTTGTAAGCTCATGTTTCCCTTAACAGAGATTTAGGCGCTCTCCCCCTACAGGGAAGAATTTGAACCATACTAATTTAGTTACACTTGTTTTCGTATAGATGCCATTTGAATGGTCCGTGGTCAGCGTTCCGCCTCATACTGACATCTAGGAAACCAAGGTAGTACTAGGACGGGACAATTCGGTAAATTTTGCATCCAATCTACTAATTCAGCAAATATATCACTTCCCTATAGTTTGAGAGATTTGGCGCTTGATTTTAGTGCTTTGTAGTTATTACCCGTTCAAAGTATCTCTGCTGGCGGAAGAATCAGGAAGCTCTGTTTGTTAGTACACGTGACGTCATATAAGGCAGTGGACACTGTCAGCGTCCCACGTCCCATTCCCCTTTGCACTCATAGATAGCAGTGTCACGTGGTCTGTTCCTGCATAAACACGACTGCAGTGCCCTCCGTCAACAACTGCGCTTACTCCTTAAACGGGTAATACAAACGGCAGATTTTTTTTTGTAACGGATTTTGTATATCGCAACGTTTATGTGGAATACATTTCAAGATAGGTTTCCGAATGCAATGATTGACATTTACACGTTAGAACATGTTTCAGATCCTTCTCCCGTCATCAGTTAACTTCGACTTTATTTTCAATATCTCGGAGTTAAACTATTCCTGTTAATAGACAGACAGATAGATAGTGGAATGCAGGCTTTCACGGCCGGTAATCATAATATTAAAATATTCCGGGCGGTGAGGCCGTGGTCTATAACTGGTGTTTCTTCCAGACGGTTTCTCCCTCAACTGCGGAGGGGATCTTCAGTGGCGAGTGCTTCTAGGTGGTGTTACTTGTTGTAGACCCGACTGTCACAGCCAGATCTACGACAAGGAAACACCATTTAGAAGCACTAGCCACTGAAGATGCCCTCCGCAGTTGAGGGAGAAACACCAGTTATAGACCACGGCCATATATCCCGGAATATTTTAATATTAAGACAGATAGTCATTTATTGCCAGGGACATACTGCAAAGTAAGGCAAAGTCAACTAATATATTAATTAGTTAATTACTATGGTGTCTCAATCAGTCAATGCTACAATATTCATGAACACTGTAAAGAAAGTTCAAAGTAAATACCGATTTGATTGTTCTTTTAAAATTTAAAACATGTAGATTCTTTATACCTTCTGGAAGACTGTCGAATATATTTTCGGATACTACCTCATAATTAGACTTCGGAAGTACCGGTAAGCCATTATTCAATGCTAGGTTTTGTGTATACAGAGTGTAGATTGTTTTGTGAACGGCTGAAAAGGCAGTGCACATGTATCGCTCAGATGTCGCCATTGAAGGTCACTCTGTGGAAGGGAGTACAGAAGGTAGTTATGTATGAATGATCATAATTATTTTTGTTTTATAAACACAGTACCTTTTATTTGTTATAAACATATTGTTTACAAATAACCTACACTCTGTGTGCACAATAACTATTATCCGATACAGCTGAACATTTACCTGCTTCATTTATGGATGACTTTCGAACTAATGCTTTGTCATCCCGCGTACACTCGCTTCACGTCAGTATGTGGCGTCGAGGACTGAAGTGTAATACCCTAAGTAAGCTGGGCAAGTGCTTCATTTGCTATTTGTTCCTGACTATATATGGTTAGTATTTACGTCCGTGCGACGCAGCAACAGTGCTGCTATGACTGGAGGTAAACGTTCCGCTGTGTCGTATACTAGCGTTGAGTATGCCTCAATTCAGAGTTTTTTTTATAAATGAATAAATAAATAAATAAATAAATAAATATATATATATATAATTCCTTGTAGAATACTGTTATATGCTGAGCTGAACTACACGCCATAGAGGAGGGAATGAACGAAAACAAACTAGGTGGGGAGCTAGTACAACTGCAAGGAAGATATAGTTTACATTAATCCAGAAAAGTTGACCATCAAGCCCCCAACTCAAGTCTTACTGTTCTGTTCTTAATGTTCGGTATGTTTGAAACTGTATAGTATTTTTTTTTTTTGTTTAACACTCTGAATTTCAAATCTCAATATACTCATCTGCAACTCCTCTATTGTCAAGGAAATTTATTCGGGTAAATTATATAACCCCAACTTCTCTAAAAAAATATTAAACCAAAAATATATAAAACAGTTATTCTTTTAGTTATATTACATGGATGCGACACATGATAATATAAGAAAATATAAGAATACAAGTATCTGAGAAAAAAAATTGGACCAAAGAGAGACGAACAGACAGGTTAATGGAGAAGATAAACTGTGAGCTTCATGATCTTTTAAGGAAAACTAGTTGTAATAAAAGTCCCGCGCTGTAGCCGAGTGGCAAAGGCAAGAGGCCTTCGCGCAGAGCTTACGGGATTAGTACTGGTCGGGTCTCCATGGAGGAATACATTTTCTCAGGAGTTTCGACCGGTATGGAATCGGTGCCCACCCAGCATCGTGAGGAATTTAGGTAGCTACAATAAGTAGCGGCTCCAGGTTGAGAAAACCAACTATAACGGCTGGGGGACCCGACATGCTGACCACATGTCATCCCTACACTGGCTGGATGACCGTATACTTCTATGATTAACATCCATGTGGATGTGAGCCCAACAACCGGCTGGTAGGCCAAAATCCTTCTAGGCCTGTCGCGCCATGGACAGAGGTGATATAAAAACAGTTAAGTCTCGTGGAATGTAATCGGCAGGACATAACGCACGAATGTGGAATAAAAGGCGGGCATGGAGACTTCTTGTAGGAACACCAGAGGGAAAGAGCCCTTATGTAGGTTTGTAGAAAAATAGGAGGGAAAGTGCCTATATGTAGGTTTGTAGGAAAAACTGAAGGAAATAACATTTATGTAGGTTTGTAGGAAAATTGGAGGGAAAGAGCATTTATGTAGGTTTGTAGGAAAATCGGAGGGAAAGAGCACTTATGTAGATTTGTAGGAAAATCGGAGGGAAAGAGCACTTATGTAGATTTGTAGGGAAATCGGAGGAAAAGAGTCCTTATGTAGATTTGTAGGAAAACCGGAGGTTTGTAGAAAAAACAGAGGGAAATGGCCTTTATGTAGGTTTGTAGGAAAAGCTGAAAGAATGAGCCTTTAATCAGGTTTGTAGGAAAATCGGAGAGAAAGAGCACTTATGTAGATTTGTAGGGAAATCGGAGGGAAAGAGTCCTTATGTAGGTTTGTAGGAAAACCGGAGGGAAAGAGCTGTTATGTAGGGCGGGCAAAGCATGTTCTATTGATATTCTCTCTACACCTATTTAGTGTTACTTGTGTAACTGTAAGCTACAGATGTGTTTTCCGAAGTTTTTTTTTTTTTAACTTGTGAATTTATGTTCAGTTGTGAAGTTGTGACTTTGATGATTTCAGTTAGACATGGTGTATATCACTGAACAGAGGCATTTTTACTTTTAACAAATGCAAAGAAGAAATCTTACAAAAGTTATCGCCATAAATTTTGCTGTCAAGTCTCTAACGCAACTGCCCCAAATAAAGCCACGACTTCAAATCCTCTAACATTAGAGGAATCTAAAGAAAATGTTTGAACTGTGAATTCCAACATTTTAAGGCAGGAATTAAGATACCGTGTTTCAAAACCTTCTTCGCCGGTTTGAATGTTGCACTGAAGCTGAAGGAGATAATTTTGAAAATATTTTGTCACAAGGTAAGAAATGAACAGTACAAAAATCGATTTCATTCCATTGCAACCTCTAATCATTTTCACAGCTAACTAACTAACTTACTGGCACTATCGAACCTTTAGGTTTATGGCCACGCGGACATAAGCTGTCCATACATCCCTATCCCAAGCCAACGTCCTTCAATCACTCCCTGTATAATCACCTTTCCTCAAATCATAGTTAATGCTATTCTCCCACCTCATTCTTGGTCAACCAACTGGGCATTTTCCCTCTGGTTTTCCCACAAGAAGCTTCCACGCATGTCTTTCATTTCCCATTTTGTGCCACATATCCTGCCCATCGCAGTTACGAGACTTAACTGTTATTATTATATCTGTTTTCCTATAAAGACCATGTAGTTATGTTATATAGTATTCTCCATTCACCTGTCTGTTCATCTCTCTTCGATCCAAGAATTCTAAGAATTTTATTCTCAAATACTTGTAATCTCCTTTCCTCCATTAAAGTATGAGTACATGTTTCGCACCCATATAATATAACTGGTAGAATAATAGTGTTATATATTTTTCAGTTTAACGTTTTATGAAAGGAGCTGGGACGTCAAGAGTCTC
Organism: Diploptera punctata; assembly: GCA_030220185.1. NCBI lineage: Eukaryota > Metazoa > Arthropoda > Insecta > Blattodea > Blaberidae > Diploptera > Diploptera punctata. Next base: position 182,219 of record JASPKZ010002683.1, on the reverse strand, counting down.
TGTAATGTATAACAGCAGCATTTCCTGAATTGAGCTTATGTTAAATTTCTTTGTGCATCTCATTACTATTAGTGATTATTGTTCCTAAGTATTTGAATTTAGGCACTTACTCAAAATTTCCCTCATTTGTCATTAGCTGTCCATTTCCATTATATAATGTATTTATGTGTGACCATATATTTAGTTTTATTGATGTTTACATTTTCACAGCTATTTAGATTTATTTGGTGAGTCTGCCATACTAGATCCGTGCGATGAGCGGTTGCCAGGCGTTAGGGTTACGTCTTAAAATTAAGACCTATATATATAATTGAAGTGGCACTTTGTCCTTTGTGCAATTAAAATCCACCGTAAAAAGATCAAACTTAAAATAACATATACCTACAAACAAATAGTAAATACAGTATTAGACTATTTGGCAGTAATGGGAATAGCTGTGATACTGATACAGAATCTTGAAAGATGGACCCCTGGGGTTGGGATCTGTATTCCTGCTGTGTTCTATCAAGTGAGAAACACCGTCAAGTAAATATTGTGACAAGCTATTTGATCATAAGAGCGACAAAAGAGTTATGGGATAACAACCCCTCAATCTCACTTTTCTTTTCTTGTATCCCATTTCCTGCCATCTCAATAGTGGGCCAGATTTACACTCCAAATTGTTTTCACTCGTTTTCATAAAAATATTACGTCAATTTTTAATGAGTGTAATTTGTAATCGTGATTATGATTTTCAGGAACATAAATGTGCTTTTATGGTTTGTTTTACGCTCAGTGAATTTAAATATACTTTTTGCGCGGTAGTGCGTTTTGTCGTACTTATAGCATGATTGAAAGTTCAACTTCCTATGTTTCGTGGTTGCAATCCTAAATAACTACACTGTAATATTACATATTACAAACCTCGTGCGGGAAGTAAAACCACTGCCCTTTATGTATACCACGTACAATGTGTATATAAAAATATATCCAATAGGTAGTGTTAATATACATTATAGAAAATAAATCACTGCATTTTAAATGAATTGAACATTATTTGAAACAATATAAAACAAGAAATACGTACTTCCCGCCATTTATGACTGATTGGTTTCACGGCCTGCTGTAGTCTCAACTAACAAACATTGCCCACACTGAAAAATCGTCTGTATCAGAACATTTAGTGAATAACATAGAACATGCCATAAAATTTGAAGAAACACATGTTTTGTCCAAAACACATTACTACACCAGACTTCACAGAGAGGCTATTGAAGTTTACAAGCAAAAAATTCCTTTAACAAAAAAGAAGAAACTATGAAGATTAATAAAATTTGGATTCCGGCATTATATAACACGAGAATAAAACCTATGACTTATGCCAGTGACAACCAATCAGAAAAATAGCTCCAAAGTAACGGACCATGTAGAAAACATCACCACACAATACTCAATTATACACACAGTCACACAGCCAGTCTGCAGCGACATTTTAAGAGTTAAGAGGTCAAAGAACACGCAGAATCTCCTGAGGATGTCTACCGCAGTAGAAGACGAAACGTTGAGTGTTAATAAAACCAGACCACGGCCATTTAGCCCGAAAGATATAAAATACATGAATCAAAATACCTGCCGTGAAAGTCTACAATTTTATATTGCCCACACTGTTAACATTAGTCAGTTGTTTATAATGAACACAAATATTTCCAACAAGGATGTTATTATTTTAGTATTATTTATTATTTTGAAAACACAATCGTGCAAAAAATAATGTACAACGCACGTTTGCGAAGAGTTTTACAGAATCTCCCTCGCTCTGTAAAAACCACTTCTCAACCTCGCATCGTAATATATTAGTCAAAGTTGCCATAATAAAAAACATCTTAGCTATCTCATCATCATTATCATCCGGTATCATGGCAGCTGCCGCCGTCTTCCAGAAACCAAACGCCATTCCTCTCGGTCCATCCATTGATCTTCCTCCAATCCTCTGATATTCATCTTAGCTATTTAACATTAAAATGTTCAATTTAACAGAACTTAACAGAGGAATCTTCCCTCTATGAATACCGAATTTGGCAACGGGTTTTTTAGTTCGAAAGAACTAAAACTATTATTTTGTTTATTTTATTCTCCATTGTATTAAGTTTTAATCGTTTGTATTCTAGAATTTATTTTACATAGACTATTTTTTTTTGTTTTCCCTCTCCGCTTAACGAAAACGTAGTAATGTATATTTTCTCTATGTAACTGAACTGCACCGATCATGACCACTTGCTCTTGAGGATGCCAATGCTGTGTAAAAAATTTATTTGTGAATAAAATTCATTCTAAAAAAAACACGCAATATAAGATTTAAAATAGCGACAGAAATAACTAATTGTGTTGGCGCAATAGTGAGAAACTCGACTGAATGTTTCCTTAGACGATAAACAATGTTTTTAACATGTTTTATGACCAATGAGAAAATCCTCAGCTGGCTGTGTACTTGAAATATGAAGCTGTAAAATACACTATACGCGCAGATTATGTGCAAGTATTAGATAACTACTTTAGATTTCTGCGAGCTTAAATTGGACAAAAATTCAATACAAAAATAAATTCTTGGCATAAACACACTTCAGATTTGATTTAAAAAATGCTAGCGATAGAAATGGAACCTTATGAAATAATAATAATAATAATAATAATAATAATAATAATAATAATAATAATAATAATAATAATAATAATAATAATAATAATAATAATAATAATAATAATAATAATAATAAATTGGTAAGAGGCACTCGAAAGAGCATTATGAAATAAAACTACGTTTCAAATGAGGAGATTTCCTGCAAGGATTTGAGTTTATACTGAAGGCTTAAACTTCACAAGATGTAATAGATTGTTCTTGGAAACTGAATGTTTGTAGATGTTGCCATTTTTCCCCTGTTTATTTTTGTCTTATGTGGAATTCTTGTAATTCGCCTTTCTTATTGTGACACCTTCTCTAATTTTAAACTAGTACAATTGGACGCTTCACTAACATCTGGTCTAAATGTTCACAGATTTCTACAGGACATGAAACTTAACTAAGCAGAAATGCAATATCTTTAGATCGTTTGCCATCTTTTAAAAATAAAGCACGGTCTAGTACAACGATGTGGTCTATAGTCTCTCTGGTTTAACTTTACGAAAATTTGTAGAATGAGACAACTGTATTCACCTCTCTCACTCGCACCAGTGTTGTCGGTTTTCTTCACCAGATGTTAATAGGGGCAAGGGGGAAGAGGAAAACTGACAACAGGGTGGGTTCCTTCTTTTGTATCTAGACTAAAGTGGTCAACGATCTGCCTTTGTATCTCCATCTCTCTCTCTGCCAAGTTAAGCCAGCTATACAATAGAAGAAACATCGTTGCCTGAGAAGCAGCGGGCCCCGGTCCGATCTCCGATCGTGACAAGTTTCTTGGATTACATTTTTCCTGAATGAAATGTTAGGAAACTAAATGAACTAGCAACAATTAGCAACTTTACAAATCAATGTTTATCTCCTTTCTTCTCTGGCCCTTTCTTATAATTGCTAAATAGCTACCAGAAAATAATTTTTCCTCAACAGTATCAATTTGTATATTAATTTGCATTTATATATCGTTTAAAACGCTCAAAAACAAATATTCTGGAATGATCATGACCAATTGTCTCATAAAATCGTAATGAGAACTATTATAAGTTGTCTGTATTAAAAATGCGTGTAATTAATTCTTTTCTAAATTTCATACCACTGTGGTCACGAGGTAGCGTGCTGCCTTGTCACATAGCGGGCCCGGGTTCGATCCCCGGTTGGGGCAGTTTTTCTGGGTAAGGTTTTTATCGGGGTTTTTCCTCACCTGTAAGACAAATGTCAGGAAAACTTTAAGGCCCAAACGGTCCCCGAAATCATACGGCCATCATCATTCTTATCATTACCATCATCATCATCATCATCATCATCCTTTACGGTGTGGAAAGCTATAGGAAGCTACCACACCTACAATTCTCTAGTAAAGCTGAAAAACATAGCATGAAAATGCTATGATTGCAGTCAAAGACCTGCCCTCGGGCAGAATTAGTATGGATGGATTTTTTTTTCCCCAATGCCACCAGGTTGTCTAACGTCATTTGACATTCTCTTCTGGCATTGGCAAAATTATTGCCTACGTCTAAGTTGGCAAGTCTGGAAGGCTGGATTACATTACCCCAATGATAAAATGGATAATAAATGATAAAGTAAAGTGATCCCACTACAGACCTCAGGAGGCCCTTGGGGTAGTAGGAGGTTAAGGCTCCCACTTTTCCTTGACAATCGGCACTTGATGTCAGCCGGGTTGTCAGCCCTGCGTAACGGCCGCCTTTACCCCAGAACAAACGTCTGGTACTCATTTCAGTTAGAGGCTGAGTCGACCCCAGGGCCATAGTGCCGCCAGAAGGTTTGGGTCAGTTTAAAAATCCTGACCCCACCGGGACTCGAACCCTCGACCTTCCGGCTTGTAGCGCAGTGCCTTAACCACTACGCTACGGCGTAAGGTAGGTCAAATATTTTTATGTGCAAAATTATATAATTGATACATAGTATAATGAGAAGTAAGGTTTCTGAATGTCTTTTATTTTTTTTGGTTGAAGGGTACAGGGGAAGAACCAAGGAAATCAGTTTTTCCTTGAAACCTGGAAAACGTGCATCTAAAGGCTATCCGCTCTTAAAGTGATCCTAATCAAAATAAAACCATGTGACCTGCTCGCTTTTCATTGGTTATAGACACCGACGTACGATGTAGAAGCAATAAGTACGCGAACAAATATTTCCCTTCCTTAAATTTAAAATATGTCTTGTGAATATACTTGTTATTCTTCGTGAATGAAAATAATAATAATATTCAAAACAGAAAATATTCTAAAATATTCATTACCAATAATTACAAATGAAAATAGTTTATTACATATGGATGATGCATTTGAGTCATACTTCAGTCGATTATGATGCAACAAAATGGCGGAAGGTGTCGAGTCTCCTGTTGCTGTGTTACAATCTACATTTTTAAAACGCAAGTCTGGCAAACCTTCGACTAGTGGCAAAAAACAGCTATTTTAAATGTATTTTACAAAAAAGAAACTCCTGGCGCGACAGGCCTAGAAGGCCCTTAGCCTACCAGTCGGCTGCTGGCCTCACATCCACATGTGTCAATCACAGAAGTAGATGGTAATCCAGCCAGTGTAGGGGTGACATGTGGTCAGCATGTCGAGTTCTCCAGCCGTTATAACTGGTTTTCTCAAACTGGAGCCGCTAATTATTGTAGCTACCCAAATGTCTAACGATGCTGGGTAGGCACCGGTCCCATACTGACCGAAATACCGTGAGAAAATTTCTTCCCCCATGGAGACTCGAACTATCTCAAGTCCCGTAGCTCTGCGCCAAGGCTTCCTGCCTTAACCTCTCGGCTACGGCCCGGGACAACGTATTTTAAAAGTTCAGTGAAAAATCTCACCAGCTTTCTTGTAATCTACCCCATTCAGTGATCATATGTCATATACTTCACACGTGCTCCCTGTCAATGTGAGAGTAATTGTGGCGCGAATGGCGGAAGGATACAATTGGCGTTTGTTTATGTTAGGATCACTCTAAGAGCGGATAAGGTGTAATTTTTTACTCCATACATACTTCTTTACCTCTAAGCCAAACTTTGGAGTTAAATGAACCCATGAGTAAAATGTACATTTTACTGTTTTACACTTCCAAATGACAGTATTTTCCATGGAGAATCTAATGACACCTTACACTCCATTTTGACAAAAAATGACTCATCTGTTTCTTTTTCTGTACGCTTTATGTACCATCTGTGTGCAATGTCAACTTTTAGTACATAAAAATCCTTGCCTTTAATATCGTAGCACCAGGAGATCCTTAAACCTAAACTTAACCTAAATTTCAGACCATGGTGAACAAGAGGGATAATTCCCTTTAAAAAAATCTGTGGTCTGACCTAGGACGCGAAACCCCATTAAATGTAATTAAGAGCTCTAACCACAAGACCATCCATCCATAGTAATTCTGCCCGAGGGCAGGTCCTTCACTGCAATCATAGCATTTTCATGCTATGCTTTGCAGCTTTACTAGGGAATTGTAGGTGTGGTAGCTTCCCATTGCTTTCCACACCGGTGAAGGATGATGATGATGAGATGATAATGATAAGGACTATGATGACCATATGACCATGGGGTCGGTTATTTCACAAATATAACTAACTAACTAACTCACTGGGACTATCGAACCCGTAGGTTCAAGGTCGCGCGGACATAAGCTCTCCATACATCCCTATCCTGAGCCAATGTTTTCCAATCATCCCCTGTATAATCTTCTTCCTTCAAATCATAGTTAATGTTATTCTCCTATCTCATTCTTGGTCTACCAACCGGGCGTTTTCCTTCTGCTTTTCCTACAAGAAGCTTTCATGCACGCCTTTCATTCCTCATTCGTGCCACATGTCCTGCCCATCGCAGTGTAAGAGACTTAACTCACAAATATAATTAATTATAGAAATATTTTTTGGACACGCTGTATCTAGAATAATGTCATAGGTGAATCCTCATATCGCCTCAAATGAGAAATATGATTATGTCTATGAAAAGCAGTTTCTTCTTTATGATTTCAATCTGAATTTCTATTATAAATTAAGTCTCGTATATTGAAAACTAACACTCATACCTGCAACCTCAATGTAAAGATACAGAATAGAGTTTTCTTTTAATGTCTTCCTTTGAAGAATTTGTTAAAGGGATTTTCATTATAAGCTCATTAAATCGGCCTAGGTTGGAGCAGGGATTACAATGGGATGCCACGGCTGGTACAGAGTCATCTACAATTGGTAACGTAACTACGTTATGTGGCGTCCGTAGCTCAATCCCGGTGGCGCCTTTGGTCGTTGTAGCAGAATTTAAAAGTAAAAAAACAAATGCAAATTGCGAGGCGCAAGGCACGCATACCGGTCAGCCATCGGTTCTCTATGGTCAGCCATTACGTTATTAATGAATTTTATCTGTCCTTGAAACAACGAAAATGCTTTTGAAATGTTGTGCACCAAGGCTGCAAGAATTATATTGGAAGAGGCAAACCACTTTTCTGCTTCACTCGAGAACTCCACAGGTATTTATTTGTATTATATGAATATTATATATATTAAAAATATTATTTTAAAAAATCTGTGTAACAGTTCAGACATTTTGAAACATTGATGTTGAGTGATTCCGGGTTCTGTGGCCGTGGTCCATAGTTGGTGTTGATACCAGACGTTTCGCCCTCAACTGCGGAGGGCATCTTCAGTGGCGAGTGCTTCTAGGCGTGTTTCCTGGTCGGAAGCTCTACTTAGAGTGAACGCTGCGGGTGTTGTATTGATACTAGTGGTGGGAGCAGGGTGAGCGGGCGTGGCTCTTGCTGATTGGCTAATGGTCGTCTCCTTGTTGTCCCTAGTGTTGATGCATTTATTTTCTAGTGTACGGTACCAGGCCTTAGACAGTTTAATACCTTCCTCTTTTTTTTTATTAAACTGTCTAAGGCCTGGTACCGTACACTAGAAAATAAATGCATCAACACTAGGGACAACAAGGAGACGACCATTAGCCAATCAGCAAGAGCCACGCCCGCTCACCCTGCTCCCACCACTAGTATCAATACAACACCCGCAGCGTTCACTCTAAGTAGAGCTTCCGACCAGGAAACACGCCTAGAAGCACTCGCCACTGAAGATGCCCTCCGCAGTTGAGGGCGAAACGTCTGGTATCAACACCAACTATGGACCACGGCCACAGAACCCGGAATCACTCAACATCATGATTACCGGCCGTGAAAGCCTGCATTCAACTATTTTGAAACATTCATTTACAATATATGTATATTTCGAAAGTTGAAATATTTGAGTTAAAATTACTTGTTTTGGTATTTAAAAATAAGTTTTGTTTAATTCGTATATGCCATATTTAATATTAAATATAAAAATACGTTAATATTAAAGTTATTCATATATTAATCATTTTTTAAGATGAATCTATTTTCAACGATAATTTGCTGGGAAAAGATAACATTTTAAGATAATTGTAATGATATATTTTAAAATTAATTATATATATTGTAATGAAATACTTTAAAATTAATTATATATATTTTAATAATATATTTTTAAATAATTATATATTTAAAAATTTGTAATATATATAAAACTTTCAATGTGACAATTTGAGTACATGGATACATATATTTAATAATTGTAAAAAATATGTTATGAGTTTCATTGCAAAACTTCAATGCTAGTACGTTGTAACACAAATGATCTTTTAACAAATTTCAGGTGTTCGAAATGGCTAAGATTTTGCAGTCTGGAAGACAGATATAAGACTGCTGCAAGTGTCCCCAGAGAGAAAGGCTGTGTGTGGATCATTTCGTGGAGACTGCAATGAACAGGATATGTGACACAAATAGGGAATGAAAGAGGGGCAATGAAGCTTCTTTGTAGGAAAACAAGTGGGAAAACTCCCAGTTGGTAGACCAAGAATGAGGTGGGAGAATAACATTAACCTAGATTTGAGGGAAGTAGATTATTCAGGAGATGATTGGAAACATTAGTCCACGTGCCCATGAACCAATCAGTTCGATAGTGCTAGCGATGTAATTAACTTCTTGTTCAGTGTCCCATTCCATCTTTTTCTTTTCTAACTGGGACTGCGCATGGCCTCAATATAGTTCATTGGCTAATGTTTCCATTAAGCACAGTGAGAATTTTTGGCTTAACTGCACTTCTACTAGCGCTTGATTTTTAGTTATATTGTTGTAAACTATAGCTCTTCTTCTGTATTTACTAACATTATTTAATATTTGAAACTCTTTCAAACAATTTTTATAATTTGAAGTATTTATTTAAATATGCAAATCACAATATTGTGATGCTAACTGCTATTTTCTCCACAGAGTATATTCCTTAGTCTATGATTTTTCTATTGCTGTTTTGGGTTATCACTGGTTGGATCAGCGTTAGGGAGTGATAAGTAAGTGTACACCCATTTTTAATAAATGTTTGGTAATTTTAATATTATTAATATATTTTTTAACATAGATTTGGGGATTTATTGCATATATTGGTAATTTAAATTTCATAGCGACTGATAGTAATCGAGGATGATAATCGATTGTGGGTTATTGCTGGCTCTATAAATTCTGGCGCATGCACACTGTTGTTCTATAGGACTTTGAAAATATTTCACGCTAGTTTAAGTGCAGTTTTTCCTAATTTTTTCTATGTCCCTGGTAGAAACCTACCATGCACCAACAGGTTATATTTTAAAATTGTTTCCCACTATTTACAATAAATTTGACAATTTTAAGTAACGATTATTTCAACATATTTTTTTATGATATTTAACTATATATGTAACATGAAGACGTGGCAGCCATATTGATTTGAATGAATATTCTATACAACAGTGCAGCCAATATAAAATATGAACTTTAGAATTTCAGAACTTACTATTTATTTTTGGGCATTGCATTCTTTCATAGGTTACAGTGCTTAAATTACATTAGGTTAACTTTAAGGTTTATTAAATAGCATGTATAATGTTGGCTGCATCGCATTATTCCATAGAGTAAACCGCTTTGCATTTGTTGGTGCATGTGCAAGGTGTCTGCCTCGGACTTAGAAAAAATTCTCACTGCGCTTAATGGAAACATTATCCAT
>JASPKZ010002683.1:12500-165000 GCA_030220185.1 Diploptera punctata | reverse complement strand
AATTTATAAAACACTGGCCAGACCCATATTATGTTACGGCAGTGAGGCCTGGACTATTTGCAGTGTAGATGAACAAAGACTAACTGCGGCAGAAATGAAATATATGAGATGTACTGCAGGCTACTCAAGAACAGACCATAAAAGGAATTATGAGATTATCAGAGAATTACAAACAGAATCAGTCATGGAATATGTACAAAAATACAGAAACAAGTGGAAATCTGACGTACGAAAAATGAGCAGTACAAGAATACCACGTCAGGTCTTAAATTACCAACCACCAGGCAAGAGATCTTTGGGCAGACCCTTCAAACGTAGGATTGAGACCGTAACAGACCACTAGGTATATTACATGAAAGGAAGAAGAAGAAGAGTATGTTTCTATAAATATTCCATAACAGTACAACATATAAAAATGAACATTTTAAAATTCATACTCATGCACAATTCAATATATTTAATGTAAGCAAAGTCCACCGCTGTGGTCTCGAGGTAGCGTGCTGCCTTGTCACGCAGCGGGCCAGGGTTCGATCCCCGGTCGGGGCAGTTTTTCTGGGTGAGGTTTTTATCGGGGTTTTTCCTCACCTGTAAGACAAATGCCAGGAAAACTTTAAGGCCCAAACGGTCCCCGAAATCATATGGCCATCATCATCATGATCATCCTTATCATTATCATCATCATCATCATCATCCTTCACCGGTGTGGAAAGCAACGGGAAGCTACCACACCTACACTATTCCCTAGTAAAGCTGCAAGCATAGCATGAAAATGCTATGATTGCAGTGAAGGACCTGCCTTCGGGCAGAATTACTATGGATGGAATGTAAGCAACACATGGGTTAAAAAAAACTCCTGGCGTGGCAGACCTAGAAGGTCCTTAGCCTACCAGCCGGCTGCTGGCCTCACATACACATGTGTCATTCACAGAGGTAGATGATCATCAGCCAGTGTAGGGGTGACATGTGGTCAGAATGTCGAGTCCCCCAGCCGTTATAGCTGGTTTTCTCAACCTGGAGCCGCTACTTATTGTAGCTACCCAAATGCCTCACGATACTGGGTGGGCACTGATCCCATACTGGCCAAAATACCATGAGAAAATTTCTTCCCCATGGAAACTCAAACCAGTGCAAGTCCGTAGCTCTGCGCCTAGACTTCCTGCCTTAAACACTCGGCTACGGCGCAGGACAAAACATGGGTTAAGATCCGGTAAATCTGAAGTGGGCCTACATTGTACGTCATTTTTCTCGTTGAAAGGTCTGCATGAAAATGGTCTTATATGTAAATTATAAACTATACATTTACATTAATTTTTACTAAATTGACAAATCAAATTTATTGCGTAGTAACATTTTAAAACTTGTAAAAACGTATTAATAATGCATTTGAAATAACTTAGTTCCGATATTAAATCCAACTGTTGCTTTCCACAAATAATAATATGAACAAGTTTGTAATAATTCAATTGTTGTTATTCAGATATATCCATCCATAGTAATTCTGCCCGAAGACAGGTCCTTCATTCCAATCATAGCATTTTCATACTATGCTTGCAGCTTTACTAGGAAATTGTAGGTGTGGTAGTTTCCCACACCGGTGAAGGATGATGATGGTGATGATGATAATGATAAGGATGATGATGAAAGCCATATGATTTCGGGGACCGTTTGGGCCTTAAAGTTTTCCTGACATTTGTCTTACAGGTGAGGAAAAACCCCGATAAAAACCTCACCCAGAAAAACTGCCCCGACCGGGGATCGAACCCGGGCCCGCTGCGTGACAAGGCAGCACGCTACCCCGAGACACAGCGGTGGACATTCAGATATATAATATAAATAACTTGTTAAATTAGTAGGTTGCTATAGATGACAAAACCTACAACATAATTTTATTTATTTAATTCTTTTTGTATTTTGTAAAATATAACTAGCATAAATTAAATATTATAAATTAAAAACTCTTCACTAACTAACTAACTAACTAACTAACTCACTGGCACTATCGAACCCGTAGGTTCATGGCCGCGCGGACATAAGCTCTCCATATCATCCCTATCCTGAGCTAATGTTTTCCAATCATTCCCTGTATAATCTACTTCCCTCAAATCATTGTTAATGTTATTCTCCCACCTCATTCTTGGTCTACCAACTGGACGTTTTCCCTCTGGTTTTCCTACAACAAACTTCCATTCACGTCTTTTATTCCCCATGCGTGCCACATGTCCTGCCCATCGCAGTCTACGAGACTTAACTGTTCTCATTATATCTGGCTTTCTATAAAGACCATGTAGTTCACTGTTAAATAGACTTCTCCATTCACTTGCCTGTTCATTTCTCTTTGGTAAATAAATGTTCCTTCTTCTTGTATCTTGTAAGCCCAAGTTTTCTCTTAACATAGATTTAGGCGCTCACCTCTACATGGAAGAATTTGAACTATACTAATTTAGTTACACTTGTTTTCGTATAGATGTCATTTTGAGTGGTACGTGGTCAGCGTTCCGCCTTATACTGACATCTAGGAAACCAAGGTAGTACTAGGACGGGAAAATTCGGTAAATTTTGCTTAGAGGCCTTTTTATTCAGGCTTAAGAATCTTTTACGAGCCTGAAAATCTTCAGACTCGAGACCCCCGGCTTAAAGTTCCTCCCGGAGGACTTGCTCCTTGGATTTTTCCATCCTAAAAAATCCATCGACCCCGGCCGGGTTTGAACCCGCGATCCTCGGGACCAGAGGCAAGGAGCATAATCACTAGTTCCTACGAACTTTATTGTCAATTACTCGAACTCCTTTCCTCCTTTAAAATAAGAGTCCATGTTTCGCATCCATATAATATAACTGGTAAAATAATAGTTTTATATATTTTCAGTTTAACGTTTTTTGAAAGGAATTGGGACGTCAAGAGTCAATGTAGTGCATAATAGCACGCATTTCCAGAATTGAGCCTATGTTTAATTTCTTCGTGCATCTCATTCCTGTTTGTGATTATTGTTCCTAGGTATTTGAATTCAGCCACTTCATCAAAATTTCCCTCATTTGTTATTAGCTGTCCATTTCCATTATATAATGTATTTGTATATGTGACCATACATTTAGTTTTATTGATATTTACTTCCAGTCCCAATTTCTTAGTGTTACTCAGTAGAGTGTGCGTGTTGGCCTTTAGTATCTCCTCGCTATCGCCCAATAGTACTACATCATCAGCATAAACTAACAGCTTATTAATACCAAAATTAAAAACTCTTGCTTCGAAAAATTCTATGTTGACGAATTGGTGCTTCCCAAATCAGCCAACCATGTCTCTTCGTCAAATAAATCGATAGTCGATATTGTGTATAGATATTCGAGTTGTGACGTTAACTGGATCCAGCTAGCTAGTATTCAATAAAAAATCAATGGAACAATGGAATAAGACACACGCTTCGCTTAATGAATCATTGCTGGTCTAGTGTGGCTTATCGCCGCACGTAGCAGGCAGTGATGTAATTCGCTTGCACGGATTCATCTGTAGCGCAACAGCTGGTGTTGGTGGGGATAACAGAGGAAACACTCTACTGTGTGTGTTCCTCTATGGGGATAATGTGGATACGCATACGTCAAACCAAATGCGTTAAATGACTGCTGGTGCGGCGGGAATTTTGAATTTTTATGTTCACGCGTAATTAATTTGAATGAAATTTGACAAATATACTATTTTATTTCAATCTAAAATTATTAATATACTCATTACCCCAGCAGTGCTGGGGTAGCTGGAGTTGAATGCACGCCACTGCATTGTACTAAAAGTAGTGGGTGTTTTATAATTATCCCGAGGAGCTTGAAACATTATCTCAAACCACAGACATAAACCTGATTAAAATATAAATATGAAAAAACTGCAAAGAAGAGTAAATAGGACAGTAGTTAAATCTAGTAGTAGTAGTATTAGTAGTTCTACCTTATTAGAAATTCCTTGTAGGTAAGCAAGAGGGAAAGGGCCCAGTAGGCAGCCAAGAATGAAGTGGGAGTTTAACACAGTATTAACCGAGGCACTCTTGTCGTTTAGAGTCTTCTATAAATATTGGGGCTTCATCTCATATCATTCCTGGACTCGACCCTGAGTTGGACAAGAGTTGAGGATATTTATTTATTTTATTTGAGGGAAGTAGAATATACAGGGGATGATTGGAAAACATTAGCTAAGAATAGGGATGTGTGGAGAGCTTAATGTCCGCGCGGCCATGAACCTATGGTTTGATAGTGCCAGTGAGGCGGAGTTAGTTAGGAGATTATTAGAGTATATACTGTATATATATATATATATATATATATATATATATAGCAACGGGAAGCTACCACACCTAGAATTCCCTAGTAAAGCTGCAAGCATAGCATTTTCATGCTATGATTGCAGTGAAGGACCTGCCTTCGGGCAGAATTACTATGGATGTATATACTCGTATATATATATATGCAATGTTATTTAAAAAAGGATCGCACGGGAAGCAAGCCGTTGTACGTTGGCAGTCCATATCAATAAATTAATATCTACGTAGTGATTAATATAAAAATAATGAAATATGATATAAAAAGGAGTTCCTTAAAGTATATGGTGAAATTTGTCCACAGTTATAGGTATATTAGAAAACTTATAGCAAGCATGAGTAAACGTTTGAATGAAATAATTGAAAGTAAAGGGATTTCAACAATACATCACAGGTACACTTTTTATAGTTTAAATATTTACAATCTTACTAATAAAAATCTCTTATACAGGCTTTCATTAGTTGTTTAGTTATACAATGTATAAGCCTTATATAGGTCATGTATAATTTCCTACTGGGGGCACGCCGTAGCGTAGTGGTTAAGGCACTGTGCTACAAGCCGGAGGGTCCAGGGTTCAAGTTGGGGTCAGGATTTTTAAACTGACCCAAACCCTCTGGCGGCACTATGGCCCTGGGGTCGACTCAGCCTCTAACGGAAATGAGTACCAGACGCTTGTTCTGGGGGTAAAGGCGGCCGTCACGCAGGGCTGACAACCCGGCTGACATAAAGTGCCGATTGTCCAGAAAAAGTGGGAGCCTTAACCTCCTACTACCCCAAGGGCCTCCGGGCCTCTTGTGGGTTCACTTTGCTTTACTATAATTTCCTACTAACAAACGTTGTACAGGAGCTATATAACAATATATTAATTGTTGTATTTTTGGAATAATCATACATTTTTATGTGATAGTAAATATTAAAGTTGCTTTGTTTTTACATTGTGCTAGAAGAAAACTGTATATAACTATTTTATGTTAAGAGTTTCAGAAGGAATGCATATACAATATTATGTTTTAAATTGTAAGTAATAAATTGTCAGCTTTGCAAGAATATTTTAGAATTTGTTAGTAAAATGGAATAATATTAAGATAATATTTAAAGTGATCCAATATCAATGTGAGTCACTGTGGGAGGAATAAGTTTGTTACTACAGTAGGGTAAGACTGTATTTGTAATATACAGATATTTAACCCTTAAATTGGCGATGTATCCTATAGGATATCCAACTAACTAACTAACTAACTAACTAACTAACTAACTAACTAAATAACTCACTGGCACTATCGAACCCGTAGGTTCATGGCCGCACGGACATAAGCTCTCCATACATCCCTATCCCGAGCCAATGTTTTCCAATCATCCCCTATGTAATCTACTTCCCTCAAATCATAGTTAATGTTATTCCGCCACCTCATTTTTGGTCTACCAACTGGGCGTTTTCCCTCAGGTTTTCCTACAAGAAGCTCCCATGCACGTATTTCATTCTCCATTCGTACCACATGTCCTGCCCATCGTAGTCTACGAGACTCAACTGTTCTCATTATATCTGGCTTCCTGTAAAGACCATAAAGACCATGTAGTTCACTGTTATGCAGTCTTCTCCATTCACCTGTTTGTTCATCTATCTTTGGTCCAAAAATTTTCCTAAGAACTTTAGTCTCAAATAATGGTAATCTCCTTTCCTCCCTTAAAGTAAGAGTCCATGTTTCGCATCTTATAATTTAACTGGTAGAATATTAGCCATTTGGTTTAACTTATTTAATATTTTTAATAAAACAGAAGAAAAAAGAACTAGGAGAAATCACTTAAATGTGTGTACAATTACACAATATATCTAACAGTTATCAATAATTTCGTTTTCACTGCGGTACGCCATATCTAAATAACTGCCTCCAGAAATTGTTTGCCAATTTAAGGTAATTATTGGATGATGACGACACAGTTAATGTATTGTGTTACCTTTGTAAACTTTGCCGAAGCAACCTTCGCCGATTTCCTGGAGGAAACAGAGAGTGTCTCGATGAAGTTGTGGTACCAGAACAGCGTCGGGCGCCGAACAGGCGCTGTATTGAGGATTCGGAGTGTATCTGTTTGCAACAAGAAGTCCTTTACTGAGACTCACTGGAGATGGCTAAAAAGAAAAAGATTGAATTATAAATTAAAATCATACACTTATTTATGATGTAGGCTATTCAATGTTATATCAAGTGGCACGAATGGTGAATAAAAGAGGTCCATGGAAACTCCTTGTACGAAAACCAGAAGAAAACCGCCTTTATCTCCAGATATAGTTATTTCCGTTAGAAACTGAGTCGACCCAGGGCCTAAGTGCCGGAAGAAGGTTTAGATCAGTTCAAAATTCCCGACTCCCGTCGGGACTAGAGACTCTTACCTTTAGGTTTGTAGCGTATAGCCATAACCAAGCACACAACGGAGAAAACAAATGCAATTTTTATCATAAGTAATGCCTCGAGTGATTTCCAAATTATCGATAAATTTATGACTCACGAAGTGAGGTGTGAATTTGTCTAGAGAATTTGGAAATCAAGAGTGGCATTTGTTAGGACATTTCAACGAATAAAATTAAGCTGTTTACACACAAATCATTATTTAAATGTAGTTATTTTAAAATATATAGGCCTATATATATTTTTCCAAATGCCCCAGGTTTGTCTTTCGACATTCCTGGCTTCTCTCCTGGCATGGCATACTTGTAACCCACTTCTGAGGTTGGGGCGCCTGGAAGGCGGGGTTACGTTGCCCCGATGATATGATGGGTGATGATAATGGTGCGCCAGGAGAGTCCCTAATCCTAAGCTTAACCTAAGATGAACATTAATGATGATGATTGCGATGGCCATATGATTTCGGGGACCGCTTGGGCCTTAAAGTTTTCCTGAAATTTGTCTTACCTCACCCAGAAAAACTGTCCCGACCGGGGATCGAACCCGGGCCCGCTGCGTGACAAGGCAGCACGCTACCCCGAGACCACAGCGGTGGACTTATTTTAAAATATTTATATATTTAATGTAAACGGCGATGTTTGAAAACAAATGAGAAACTATGTTTCACTTGTTTGTCACTGCAACCAGATCATATTATTTATTGCCAAAGGATCGCAATATTGTAAGAATGTACCCTAGTGGAGAAAGAATGAAACACATCAAACTGTATATTATTTAATTTCTGATGTCCTATGATGTAAATATGCCAATTCTATTTTTTTGGAACGTTATTACCTGGGAAAAATACGTTTAAGAAAGTGAAACAGTGGCTTATTTTTTTGTGGTAGAATCAAATGCTAATTTTTTTTTATGTTATCTCCAGCAATCACGATAAGGTTACATTCGTGCACTATTATATACAATCTGGTAGCCACATGCAGTCGCTGTAAAATAATGCCATGACCTATTCAGAATGTTAAAAAGGAGGAGCTTGATTTTACAGTGATAAAATTAAACTGATAATATCGAGGTGAAAAACGACTGTGATTCGTTGTAAATAAAAAATCATTGAAATGTGATTGGTCATTGGCTCCCATTTGGGGCATGAGTTAAATAGTCTAATTATAATTATTTAAATTTAAATGTTATATTAAGATATCGATAATTGTAATATAAATTCACTTGTGCAAGTCCAACGTTTCAGTTATATGTGTATTTTTTATTCTTGTTATTTACAGTCATTTTTACACTCAATAATTATCATAAGTAATTATAGCTAAGTGATTTCCAAATTTATCTAGAGGATTTGGAAATCAAGAGTTTTTGTTAGGACTATTTAACGAATAAAATTAAGCTGTTTACTAAAAAATCAATATTTAAATATAGTTACCGGTGTTTTAATATATTCATATATTTAATGTAAATGGCGATGTTTGAAAACAAATCAGAAATGCGAGGATATGTTTAATTTATCCACTGCAACTTAATCATATTATTTATTACCAAATAGGATCGCAATATTGTAAGAATGCACCCCAGTGGAGAAAAAATGAAACACATTAAACTGTATATTATAACCAACATTATAGGAATTATTAATTTATTTTTTTAGTACACAACTCAGTAAAATAATTATTTAAAAATACAATTATTGAACACACAATTATCAAATGTGTAGTAGACCTGTTCAGAATATTAAAAAGAAGGAGCTTTCTTTACCAAAAAAGCAGGAGTTGATACAGAAAAATCAGTGAAGAGTGTGGTTAAACACAAGTGTCGTTGGTTGTAATACAAAATCCATTGAATCAGTGAATCCCATTTGGGGCATGAGTTAAATAGTCCTTAATAATTCACGTGCAATTCGATACAATCTCTGATTTAGAATTGGTAGTATACCGAATTACTCATAATATATATATATATATATATATATATATATATATACCCATAGTAATTCTGGCGTCGGCCGCGGTGGACTAGTGGTTATGCTCCTTGCCTCTGGTCCCGAGGGACGCGGGTTCAAACCCGCCGGGGTCGATGGATTTTTTAGGACGGAAAAATCCAAGGAGCAAATCCTCCGGTGTCCCGAGTCTGAAGATTTTCAGGCTCGTAAAAAATCCTTAAGCCTGAATGAAAAGGCCTCTAAGCAAAATTTACCGAATTTTCCCGTCCTAGTACTACCTTGGTTTCCTAGATGTCAGTATGAGGCGGAACGCTGACCACGGACCACTCGAAAAATGACATCTATACGAAAACAAGTGTAACTAAATTAATATGGTTCAAATTCTTCCACGTAGGGGGAGAGCGCCTAAATCTCTGTAAAGGGAAAACATGGGCTTACAATACAATACACTAGTAATTCTGGCAGGTCCTTCACTGCAATCATAGCATTTTCATGCTATGCTTTGCAGCTTTACTAGGGAATTGTAGGTGTGATAGCTTCCCGTTGCTTTCCACACCGGTGAAGGATGATGATGCTGATGGCCATATGTTTTCGGGGACGTTTGGGCCTTAAAGTTTTCCTGAGATTTGTCTTACAGGTGAGGAAAAACCCCGATAAAGACCTCACCCAGAAAAAACTGTCCCGACCCGCTGCGTGACAAGGCAGCACGCTACCTCGAGACCACAGCGGTGGACTATATATATAAAGCGTCCCTACAATATTCTCTTCCATTATATCGTAATTATGTACATTATTCATAGATCAAAACCCGCAAGAAAACCATTAATTTATTGACGTCGTGGTATAGAGTGCGTAAATGTATTCGTAGATTAGGCACTTATGTAAAACAGTATCAGTGTCAACATTCGTCTAAGTTTGCCTCAAATGAAATAGATAAGGCCTGGACCTATAACGACTTGACCCCCAACAGTTTTTCACTTATTCCTAAGCATTATAACGAATTATTCTAAATATTTCCCAAATATAAATTAAACAGATGTAAATACCTGACTGGCAATAACTAAGTAACCCACTGACACTATAGAACCCGTAGGTCCATGACGGCGCGGACATAAGCTCTCCGTATATCCTTATCCTGAGAAAATGTTTTCGAATATACCCTGTATAATCTATTTCCGTCAAATCATAGTTAATGTTATTCTCCCACCTCATTTTTGGTCTACCAACTGGGGCGTTTTCGCTCTGGTTTTCCTACAAAATGCTTCCATGCACGTCTTTCAATCCCTATTCGTGTCATATGTCTTGCCCATCGCAGTCTACGAGACTTAACTGTTCTTATTATATCTGGCTTCCTATAAAGACCATGTAGTTCACTGTTTGTAGTCTTCTCTATTCACCTGTCTGTTCATCTCTTTTTGGTACAAACATTTTTCTAAGAACTTTATTCTTAAATACTCGTAATCTCCTTTCCTCCCTAAAATTAAGAGTCCATGTTTCGCATCCATATAATATAACTGGGAGAATACAAATTATATATATAGTTTAACTTTTATGATATAATGTGAAGTAGTTATATATTTTTCCTGCTCTAGACGTTTGACTTTGAATTAGGTATGATTATCACTGACTATTTAACTCATGCCCCAAATCGGAGTCAATGACCAATCACTTTCAATGGATTTTGTTTTTCAACCAATGACGGTCGTGTTTCACCTCAATATTTAGCGAATTCTCATTACCAAAATAAAGAAAGCTCTTCCTTTTTTAATATTCTGAACGGGTCGGAGCATTATTTTGCAGTGTCCGTCCGATTCCCCAACAAACATGTTGAATAAAGCAAATAATGTACAGATTCCTTCGAGCTACACATATGATAATTTTGTATTGAATAATTGTGTTTTTAAATAATTATTTTATTGAGGTGTTTCATAAAGATTAATTAATAACCTATAATGTTGGTTATAATATACAGTTTGGCGTGTTTCATTTTATCTCCACTAGGGTGCATTCTTACAATATTGCGATCTTAGTGGATTATCGCTGACTGCGATTCTATTTGGTAATAAATATTATGATTAAGTTACAGTGAATAAACATAACCACACATTTCCGATTTATTTCAAACATCGCCGTTTAAATTACATATATAAATATTTTAAAGTAACGATAACTATA
The DNA here is from genome assembly GCA_030220185.1 of Diploptera punctata. Taxonomy (NCBI): domain Eukaryota; kingdom Metazoa; phylum Arthropoda; class Insecta; order Blattodea; family Blaberidae; genus Diploptera; species Diploptera punctata. Next base: position 154,182 of record JASPKZ010002683.1, on the reverse strand, counting down.
TTTAAATAGTAATTTTTGAGTAAGCAACTTAATTTTATTCGTTAAATAGTCCTTAACAAATGCCACTCTTGATTTCCAAATCCTCTAGATAAACTCTGAACTTATCGATAATTTGGAAATTACTCGTGGCATTATTTACGATAATCATTATTAAGTTAAAAAACACTCCACCAAAACAGTTAGAAACAACAAGTCAACGCGTTTCGGCTACTACGTAGCCATTAACAAGACTGAGCCCAATGGGAGACTGAATAATTTACGTGCATTTAACATTCAGTCTTCCACTGGACTCATTCTTGATAATGGCTACGTGGTAGCCGAAACGCGTTGACTTGTTTTTAACAGTTTGGTGAATGGAGTGTTTTTTTAACTTAATAAATATATTATTTTACTATTATCTATTATTTTGAAAACACCATCGTGAAAACATAATGTACAACGCACGTTTGTAAAGTGTTTTACAGAATCTCGGAAATTAAAAAACTTCGCTGTAGCTGGGTTTTAACAATTTCCTCACTTCTGTAAAAACCACTTCCCAACCTCGCATTGTAATATTCTATTTTATTTTTCTACATAGACATATAACGAAGAACTGTTTTTAAAGCTATATCAAAAGCATTAAAGTGGAAAAGAATTCTCAGCAGGATATTAGGATCACATTAACTTACACTGCAGGATGATTTGCGTGATTTTCCATTTCTTGCGACGCATTTACTCATCTCCTTCCGTTTCCATAGACACACAGTCAGTCAAGATCACAAGCGCCACCAATACGATTCCTACAATTCCCATTACCAGGCCGTTGAGAGTTGGTATCTTGTCTTCCTGCACCGCTCTCGTAGCCTGTAACAAAATGAAAAACAATTTTTGCAGCTTGGACTAATTACACAAGGAGTGATTCTACAATGCTTGTTGTTTATTATGCTAACAAAATTATTATAATAAATTAGTTTTCAAAGTTAAGTAGCACATTATCAAATATTCTTTAAATAAATTTCCATGTATAACAATGGTTGTGTTTGTTTGTGTTTGTGGCGATGACGAGAACAACAACAACAACAACAACAACAACAACAACAACAACAACAACAACAACAACAACAACAACAATAATAATAATAATAATAATAATAATAATAATAATAATAATAATAATAAATAGCAATAATTCTCTCAGTTATATGGATGCGAAACATGGACTCTTATATTAGGGGAAGAGAAAATATTACGAATATTTGAGAATAAAGTTCTTAGGGAAGTTTTTGGGCCATAAAGAGAGATGAAGAGAAAGCTACATAACATAGAAAACTACGTAACAGTGGGCTATTTGGGCTTTATAAGAAACCAGATATAATAAGAAAAGTTATGTCTCCTAGACTGCGATGGACAGGAAATGTGAAACGAATGGGGAATGAAAGAGGGACACGGAAGCTTCTTGTAAGAAACTGAGGGAAAACGCCCTGTTGGTAGACCAAGAATGAGTTAGGAGAATAACATCAACTATGATTTGAAAAAAGTAGATTATAGCCTACATGGATGATTGGAAAACATTAGCTCAGGATAGGGATGTTAGAGATTTTATGTCCGTGCGGTCATGAAACTACGGGTTTGATAGTGCCAGTGAGTTAGTTAATAATAACAATATTCTAATTTATTTAGACTGTTTTAAAACATCTTCCTGAGCCCAATGAATCTCCTGTTCATTCCAATCTCCATCGTCCAAAATTGTTCTCTTCATTAACAATCCCCGTTATTTTTGGCCGTCCTCTTGCTAATATAGGCCTACCTATTCTAATACACTTCTTGGAAATCTGTTTTCTTTATTTCTTCTTACGTTTTAACTGCTCTTTTTTTATGAAATCCAAATTTTAGTTCGGGCATTCATATTTTATTGATTTCACTGTTCCTTATGTTATCTCTTCTACAAATTCCAGCCGAACGCTTCAAAAATTGTATCATGCTGAATTTAATTTACTTATTGTTCCAGATTTTAATTTACATGTTTCTGCACCATATTTCATTGATTTCCTTATTATTGTATTAAAAATTATTATTTTTTATGTTTTTAGAATTTATATTCTGATCTCATGTTTTTGATATTGCAGATTTACCTTTATTTATTCTACCATTACATTAATTTCAGCATCATGGCTTCCATCTAAACAAACTAGAATAATAATAATAATAATAATAATAATAATAATAATAATAATAATAATAATAACAACAATAATAATAACAATAATAATAATAATAATAATAATAATAATAATAATAATAATAATAATAATATAATAATAATAATAATAATAATAATAATAATAATAATAATAATAATACTTATAATGATAAAAAGTCCACCGCTGTGGTCTCGAGGTAACGTGTTGCTTTGTCATGCAGCGGGCCCGGGTTCGATTCCCGGTCGGGGTAGGCTCCTAGGTGAGGGGTTTTCGGGGTTTTTCCTCATCTGTAAGACACATGTCAGGATGCTTAGAGCCCAACAGTCCCTGAAAATAATCCGGCTATCATCCTTATCATTATCATCATCATCCTCATCCTTCACCGGCGTGGAATGCAACGGGAAGCTACCACGCCTATAATTCCCTAGTAAAGCTGCAAAGCATAGCATGAAAGACCTGCCCTCGGGCAGAATTACTTCGGATCGGATAATGATGATAATAATAATAATAATAATCCATCCATCCATAGTAATTCTGCCCGAAGGCAGGTCCTTCACTGCAATCATAGCATTTTCATGCTATGCTTGCAGCTTTACTAGGGAATTGTGTAGGTGTGGTAGCTTCCCGTTGCTTTCCACACCGGTGAAAGATGATTGTGATAATGATGATGATGATGATAATGATAAGGATGATGACGATGGCGATATGATTTCGCGGACCGTTTGGGCCTTAAATTTTTCCTGTCATTTGTCTTACAGGTGAGGAAAAACCCCGATAAAAACCTCACCCAGAAAAACTGCCCCGACCGGGGATCGAACCCGGGCCCGCTGCGTGACAAGGCAGCACGCTACCTCGAGACCACAGCGGTGGACCATAATAATAATAATAATAATAATAATAATAATAATAATAATAATAATAATAATAATAATAATAATAATAATAATAATAATAATAATGATACTACTACTACTACTAATAATAATGGTTATAATTATGTCCACTGTTGTGGTCTCGAGGTAGCGTGCTGCCTTATCACGCAGCGGGCCCGGGTTCGATCCCCGGTCGGGGCAGTTTTTCTGGGAGAGGTTTTTATCGGGGTTTTTTCTCACCTGTAAGACAAATGTCAAGAAAACTTTAAGGCCCAAACGATCTCCGAAATCATACGGCCATCATCATCATCCTTATGATTGTCTGATTGTCATCATCATCCTTCACCGGTGTGGAAAGCAACGGGAAGCTACCACACTTAACATTCCCTAGTAAATCATAGCATGGAAATGCTATGAGTGCAGTGAAGGACCTGCCTTAGGGCAGAATTACTATGGATGGTTATAATTAATAGGCGGAACTGGAAACATTTAACGATCAACGTACGCAGGAATTGATTAATAGCTTTTTTGCACGATACTGGGATGAACTGCGGATATAAATAAATAAATAAATAGAGTACTCTCCGATTATGATTGAAAATGAAGTACATAAATACATACCTTAAGCACCCAAGGTTCCGTATTTTTACTTTCAATTGTAACTAGATAGTACTTACTACCTTTGTTTATGTCCGCAGTGTGTCCCAATATAGCGTATAAAAAAATCAATCCTTGCGTACATTGATCGCTAGTTTTTCTGGTCCTGTTTTTAAGATATAGGCCTATTAATGATAATAAATAAGGTCTACTATAATTTATGGAGATGAAGCATGAATAATCGAAGCAGTATAGAAATGGTATCCATTTCTTAGGTTGGGGCACCTGGAAGGCGGAGTTGCGTTATCCCGACGATACGATGGGTGATAAATGATAATTAATAATCAGGAGAGTCCTTAACCTAAACTTAACCTAAATTCCAGACCATGGGCAATCACAAGACATTCACTATAAGGAAAAACTCCTGTGGTCTGAACGGGAATCGAACCCGGAACCTCATGGATTGTAGTCAGAAACGCTGACCACTAGACCATGAGGCTGGTCATGTTCACAAATGTAAACTTTCTAGAGATTTATTGTAAACTGCTGCATGTTTATTGTATTATTATCTAACATCAGAGTATGATATGGACATTTAATATATTCAAAATATTAACTGTAGGATAATGATTGATAGTTGACACAACAATGTAAAATTACTGTAAGTTAATAATATACCGAATACTAGGCCTACAGATTATTTATATCAATCAATTCAATATTTTTGTTGGTATGGTTTCTATTCTATACAACGTACGAATTTATATAAACAAGCATCTTATTCACAACATTATGAGTGAGATAAAATAATTTGCATGAGATAATCTGCTTAGGATTTTTATATTCCTCTTAAAACCTATAATTTCAAGATAAATTTAGCAAATAAACACTTCTAGAAAGCTTAAAGCAGAAATTATTTGGAGAGAAAAAGAGAGAAAACCAAAGAATGGAAGCTCTTTCAATTCATGACATGCGTTGAAATTCCTTGTTCAGAAAATAAATCCGCAGAATGTAAGAACTCATTCGACCGAAATGGATCACATCCAACCAAAGCATGATTCGAAAAAGAATTCATGGCTCATGTAGAATGTTACAAATCTCTTTCTGCAGATCTCGCTTTCTATTAAACTTTGCATTTATAAAAAAAACGTATGAATAGAAATTGAAGATCACATTAAAATAAAAAAAGTAGCAAATATCACAAAAAACAGAGGTTAAACAGACTATTACAAAGTTTGAGGACGATTATATCAAAATAAATACATAAATAAATAAATTGAGAAACTCCTTCGAAGGTTGAAAGTAAATCTGTTAATACTTCATAAATATTAAGAGAATTTATTTAATAAGTGTGTTTCCAACAATTTTATGCGACATTGTTTTAGATGGAACACAATATTATAATAAAGTTATGTCAAATGGTAAATGATGTCATGTACTACAGTATGTCAACTACCTGAGTAAGTTAGGGCGGAATGCATAATTAATACGTACTGGTTATTGCATTATTTTTTAGGCGATAACGAGAAGATATTAAGGGCCAACACGCACAATTTATTGTAACATTAAGAAATTGGGCTGGAAGTAAACATTAATAAACTGAATATGTGGTCACACGTAGAAATATATCATATGGCTGAAATGGACAGTTAATGTCAAATGAGGGCAAGTTAGGAGAAGTGACTAATTCAAATACTTAGGAATATGTGTTTTCGATTTGAAGAAAATACTCAAATACCACAAAAAAGTATAGCCTACATCCATCCATAGTAATTCTGTCCGAAGGCAGGTCCTTCACTGCAATCATAGCATTTTCATGCAGCTTTACTAGGGAATTGTAGGTGTGGTAGCTTCCCGTTCTTTCCACACCGGTGAAGTATGATGATGATGAAGATGGTAATGATAAGGGTGATGATGATAATGATGGCCATATGATTTCGGGGACCGTTTGGGCCTTAAAGTTTTCCTGACATTTGTCTTACAGGTGAGGAAAAACCCCGATAAAAACTCACACCAGAAAAACTGCCCCGACCGGAGATCGAACCCGGGCCCGCTGCGTGACAAGGCAGCACGCTACCTCGAGACCACAGCGGTAGACATAGCCTACATATATAACAATAATTACAAACAGGAATGAGGCGCACAAAGAAATTAAACATGGACTTCATTCTGGAAATTCATAATATTAGCCGTTACAGGGACTCTTGTAGTTCCAAAATATCTCAAAAACGTTAGATTGAAAATAAATAAATGTTATTCTCCTAGTTATATAAGTTATGGGTGCGAAACATGGATTATTACTCTAAGGGGGAAAAATTATTACTAGTATTTGAGAATAAAGTTGACAGGAACATTTTGTACCAAAGAGAGATGAACAGACAGGCTAATGGAGGAGACTGCATAACAGTGAGCTATATCATCTTTATGTGAAACTAGGTATAATAAGAACAGTGTCCTGTAGACTACGATGTACACATGGCACGAATTGGTGATGAAAGAGGGCTTGGAAACTTCTTAGAGAAAAACCAGAGAAAAGCGCCTGGTAGGTAGGCCAAGAACGAGGTGGAAGAATAATATTAATCATGATTTGACGAAAGTTGATCGTACAGGGGAGGATTGGAAAACATTAGCTCAGGATTGGATGTAAGGAGAGCTTATGTCTGCGCTGGCATGAACGTAAGGGTTCGATAATGCCAGTGAGATAGCTTTAGTTAGTTATTACATTCATTTTAACACTTTAAAATCATGCTCCCAGAAATTGATGATTAGTCCCATTTTGAGTTTAAATATAGATATAAATGGGTCATTGCGCATATGACGTTGATTTAGGTAAGTATAAGTTAGGTTAGCTTCGGTTAGGAATAGTTGCGCGAAAGCCACTGCGCTTGTGATATTTGATTACCGTATATTAGGAGATGCAGAGTCGCCATGGAGCATATGCTGGTGTTGAGATATTGTTTATGTTGTGTTTAATAGGTAAAACTATAGACGTAAGTTATATTAGTTGAATTCTAGGCGTTGTCCGGATATTTACCTCAATTTTCTTGACATCAATCTGTTTACCGACTCAGATAACTACATATTTAACATTATTCTCGACAATTTTGGAAGCCTATTTTTTACCACTTCTCACCCTCTTGCCGAAGGGGGTTGAACTTGGACTTAAATCTCATTGGTGTTACTATTTATTTCAGTGACGCGAAAACTATGGATTCGACAGAAATATCGATCGTTTTCGATTATTTTAATATATATACCTTTCATCTCTCTATAGGGGCTAAGGGTCAAATTTGAGCTTGAATGTCATCGGGACTGTCAACAATCAGCTTAACGCTTCAGAAAACTATAGTTTCATCAGTATTATCAGTTTCGCTAGTAGTCTCTTACTTCCAAATTGAAATTTACATTTGTGCCGAGATTGATTAAAGTTTCTCCAGGGGTTCCAGGAGTTTTCGTTTATGTTCATATGCCATCCCCTCTTACTCCTCCAGGGATGTCTCCCCCTTTCAGCATATTTTCCAAATTGTAATTTTTATGAGTACTACATTTAGTTAAAAGTACTCCAAGATTTGCAGAATTAAGCTGGGTGGCGCTCACGCACGCCCGCACGCACACGCACACACGCACGCACACACACACACATGTTCAGAAATTAATTATTACGTTAATTCTTACGTTTATCTACAGTAAAGTCAAAACAGAATTCAATATTTTATTTATTTTATGAGCTCTTTAAGCATTGATATGTCAGATGCATAAAATACTGTATAATTAAGCAGGGCCTATTGTTGAAATGCTTTAGATCTAAATGTTAGTAAATACATTTGTTAATAATTTAGAATATCAACTTAATTGTACCAAGAATTCCAGATTCATATATGGTCTATGGGCTATTTATTATTATATATGTGTAAATCTGAATAAATTATTAATATTTTTATTACGATTTTGAACGTGTACTATAAATGTTGTAAGTATGCAATGTTATGCATGTATACACATAAACAAATAAAACACAAATTATTTCCACTTATTAATGTTATGTTGAATTAGTATGGTTATTGCACAATATATTGACTAAGGAGTAAATTTTACCTATCAATAACTCAGTGTATCCATGGAATTTAATGTCAAATTTATAGTATTCGCCACTTTTAAGAGTAGGCTTGTGGGTAGAGACGAAATCTCTCTTTCCAATTATGCGAGGTTGACTAAGTTTCAACCATATAGTAGAGTACACTCTGAACAGCGGTCAGATGTAAACAAGAGCAGGATTCATACTAGCAGACAAAGTAAACTTCGATGGAATATAAAAGTTGCAGACTGTTCGGAACATTTGGAGTGAAATATAACTAATATAATGTGGTTATTCTAAACTGTTGCTGTAACCAGACAGTACAGAACATATTCTAACTCCCTTCCCTCTGACGTCATGTGCAATGGTCGCATCAATCATACGCTAATATCTTGTTTACGAAGGAATAGTTCCATCTCTAGCTATGAGTTAAGAAACTTTAATTTAGTTTTGTGACAGATGGTACAACGAAAATACACTTACCTGTTGTATTGAAGTAGCGTTTCGGGAAGTCGAATTCTTTGATGGAATAATAATACCAATGTGTATCGGTTTCGGAGTAGCAGCAACTGCAACACAAACGACATACACGTTAGTTGGGTTGCAGATACAGCAAAGATTCTCATGAAAAATTAAGGAAAAAGCTATATTTTAGAAATAATGCAAATTGGTTCATGTATTCTACTGAATCTATTGTAACTTTGGATTAATACATAAAACCACGTAACGTGGAGGCAAACAGTTTTCCGACACTTTTGAAATCCAGAATGGGTTGAAGCAAGGAGATGCACTATCTCCTCTACTATTTAATTTTGTACTAGAGCTTGCTATCAAATCTTTATAGAGGATGAAGAAGGCTTAAAACTCAATGGTATTAACAAACTGTTAGTTTATGCTGATGATGTAGTACTACTGGCCGATAGCGAGGAGATACTAAAGGACAACACGCACACACTATTGAGTAACACCAAGAAATTAGGACTGGAAGCAAATATCAATAAAACTAAAAATATGGTCACACGTAGAAATACATTATATAATGGAAATGGACAGCTAATGGCAAATGAGGGAAATTTTGAGGAAGTGGCTGAATTCAAATACCTAGGAACAATAATCACAAATAGGAATAAGATGCACAAAGAAATTAAACATAGGCTCAATTCTGGAAATGCGTGGTATTATGCATTGCATAGACTTTTGATGTCCCTACTTCTTTTAAAAAACGTTAAACTGAAAATATATAAAACTATTATTCCACCAGTTATATTATATGGGTGCGAAACATAGACTCTTACTTTAAGGGAGGAAAGGAGAATACGAGTATTTGAGAATAAAGTACTTAGGAGCATTTTTGGACCAAAGAGAGATGAACAAACAGGTGAATGGGGAAGACTACATAACTATGAATTACATGGTCTTTATAGGAAGCCAGATATAATAAGAACAGTTAAGTCGTAGACTGCGATGGGCAGGACATATTGCGCGTATGAGGAATGAAAGACGCGCATGGAAGCTTCTTGTAGGAAAACCAAAGGGAAAACGCCCAGTTGGTAGACCAAGAATCAGGTGGGAGAATAGCATTAACTATGATTTGAGGGAAGTAGATTATATAGGGAATGATTGGAAAGTATTAGCTCAGGATAGGGATCTATTGAGAGCTTATGTCCGTGCGGCCATGAACCTACGGGTTCGATAGTGCCAGTGGGTAAGTAAGTAATGTGGATCGTTATCACCACTGGGTGGGTCGTCCTCAGGTTGCGAACAGAAGATACGATTCAGATATGAAGTGTGACCAATTAGTATAATTGTCACAGGATTGATAATCGGGGCAAGAGGTACTATACCAGGATTCTTAGCTAAATTTTGGAAATTCTTAGATTTGGAGAGAGTGTATCGTTCTAAAATTGCCATCGCTGCCATCGGAAGATCAATTTCAATTTTAAGAAACCATATTTACAACATTTCTACTTTATACAATAATACGTGGAGAGTAACGGGAAACTACCACATCTATGATTCACAAGTAAATCTGCAAAGCATAGCATGAAAATGCTATGATTACAGCGAAAGACCTACTATGAATGGATATAATAATAGTGGTTAGTCGACAAGGAGTGTTTACAGCTTAAGGAGTTTGGTGCGAAGCTAAAGATCTCACCATTTAAAAATCTTCAACCAATCTGATTTTTTTTTCTTGCAACCATGTGCAATGGTTAACTGACTTATGCCTCATCCTGTATTTCTGGTATAATTTTTCAATTTGGCAGACCATGGAATGAGAAGATTTCATAACAAAAAGTTACCTAATATCTAACTACAATACAGCTCTTTGAATAACCAATATAGCAATAAATCAACCTTTTCTCACATATGAATTTCGTAATTTATTTTAATCACATGAAAAGTATAGAGTTACTGTAAGAACCCTTCATTAAAATACAACTAAGATGACGTTTGTTAAAAAATTATGTTTATTTTCCTCTCGGATAACAAAGATTAATATAAAATTTATTAGAGAATAAAATTAATTACTGGACATTCCTTTCCTTTAATTTTTACAGTGGTACCTTTCTGATAACGAAGGATTGTGTTAGGAATCATATTTTATTTCTACTTTGCTCACCACTAACTTTTTATGTGATACAATAAATTATAACTATTTGCCACTCTAAAATATATGATTTTAAAGTTGTATGCTTTTTTCTGTCACTGTTGCTATGCTTGGAATTTAAAACAATCTGTCTTTCTAAATTGAGCAGTGTTTGCTAGAAGCAATATGGTTTATATGGCTCCCGTATTTATAAACACTCCTATATTTTTCTTCCAGCACATCTCAGTTATGTTCAGTTGGCTTTTCTTCTAATACTTCAATTTGTTAAATCAACGAATTATTAATTGATTAAATGATGCCAACAAGTATTTTAATGTCCCAATTAGAGGTTTTAAAAACCGAGTATCAGGTTACTACTTGATTATTTATTAAAATATTAACTACATTAGATAAAAACAAAAAAATACAGATATAAGGGCAACATTAAAAGCCGCAAGTATTCTACTTTCTTGTTGTTGTTCTTCTTCTTCTTCGGTTTCCCCCACTTACAGGTTTGCCGTCTTCAGTTTCCATTTCTTTCTATCATTCCAATCTCCTTCCAAATTCCTATCATCCTTTATAGTTCTGACATAGGTTTTCCATTTCCATCTTGATTTGTCACGTTTATTTCTTCCAGGTGATGACCATTGGTATATATTTTTTGACCTTCTTTCATTTTCCATTCCTTGTACATGGCCATGCCATTTAAGAGTTTGATTTTCAATCCCATTAACAACAGAAGTGGTGGCATTCATATCTCTTCAAGGGTATTTTATCCTGTCTTGTTTTTTGAAGGCTTATTCTAAGATAATCAAATTCAACCGTTCTAATTTTATTCTTTTGTAATTCCGTCAAATATCAAGTTTCACTTCCATATGACAACATATTCTGTATTACGCTCTTATACATTTTCATTTTAGTTTCCTTTGAATTTTTTTGTTCCAAATTATTCCATGTAATGTCTTAGTTGTGTTTTTTTGCCATTGCAATTTTAGTTTGTACATCTCTTTCACATGTACCTAAACGTGTAATTATTGCTTCAGTAAAATATGTCAGCCGACCGAAAATATTACAGAAGGTATTAAGACTTATCGGAACAATTGGCAGGCCATTTGCAGCGAATGAACCCAAAACGATTTCCAAAAAAATTCTTAATTCTACCAGACTAAAGGGTTTCAGAAGCAGGGGAAAACTAAAACAATGCTTGTCATGGGCATCTTGAGATTTAGGAACAAGTTCAGAAAAAGGACGTAATATGTTCATGATGATGATAATGATGATGTTAATATCTATTTGATATCATAAATATACATAATAATAGAGACAAATTGTGTAAATAATAAGAGTAAACAAAGAAAGAAGAAAAAATAAGAAGAATGTGGAACTGCACTGCTATTAGAGTAAGTTCTTATTTTGTCGTAATTTATTTATTTCAGTTTAATCTCTCTTTATAGGCACTTTTTCATACCCTATGGCAAACGGGCCTTAAAGGGACTCAAATTTTCAAGAGATGATTTTAAAACTCTTGATCATATACATGCTTTTTTTTGACTACATGACGTATGAACCTGAGTTTTAGTCGTCCTCAGAAAGTAAAATTTCAGTGAAAAAAATTTGGAAATCTTTCGGAATTGTTCCATTATTTGTACTTAAAATATAGACTTACTAAATGTTTTCGGTCACTGTTCTATACAGGAATTTCAGGTCGATGGGTGTGACCTCGTTCAGTAGGTCCTCATTATTAATTTATTTTAAAATTTCGATCTCTTCAAGGATGTTTGTTCTGTAGTTTATTATTCTCTTGTGATTTATCGATAGTATGTTGATGAATGTGTTTAATTGATATCCTGTTTCTTTTATATGTTTCGCAAAACTTAAATTACCTTCACTATATACAAAATTTTAAAGTGTTTATCGAATCTGGTGTTAAAATTCTTGGTGATTCTGCAGATATAAAGTAAGTCACAACTATTGCATTTAAGTTTGTAAACGCCTTTTTTTATCTTCTAATGTTATGAAATATGGAAGCTGATATTTATATTTCAAAATTATGTACTGTATATATAAGAATGAAGCTATAAATATTATGTGATAAATGGGCAAATGCGATTGTATATTATGAACAGAGCATTTATAAGAAGAATAATTCTGGGAATAATAATGATAACTAGAGACCACTGAATAGTCAACATCTGTGTTTTCTAAATGTTGTGTTTGTGTAATCAGATGGCAGGTCACACTGCCTGTTCATCAATCACGGCCATTCACCAGCACATGGCTTCCTGTAACTGATAAGCCGTCTTATATCACAAACTAATTATTAGAGTTTAACGTTCTTTACCGTTGCGAAAAATAACTTCCTAGTTTTATGAATAATTATTACTATTCTCTAGCATGTTCGAGTGAATGGTGTAGCTTGTCGTAAATGTTCGTGTTGTCTCGGAGTTGGCCCCTCATTGAACTGATTACTAATCCGATACGTCTTCCATTTTCTTGTATGGTTGAAGCAGTATTATGTAATCTAGAATTAAACACTGAATTCAAATACCTAGGATCAATAATCACAAATAGGAATGAGATGCACAAAGAAATTAAACATAGGCTCAATTCTGGAAATGCATGCTATTATGCATTACAGAGACTTTTGATGTCCCAACTCCTTTAAAAAAAACGTTAAACTGAAAATATATAAACCTATTATTCTACCAGTTATATTATATGGGTGCGAAACATGGACACTTACTTTAAGGGAGGAAAGGAGATTACAAGTATTCGAGAATAAAGTACTTAGGAAATTTTTTGGACCAAAGAGAGATGAACAGACAGGTGAATAGAGAAGACTACATAACAGTGAACTACATGGTCTTTATAGGAAGCCAGATATAATAAGAAAAGTTAAGTCTCGTAGACTGCGATGGGCACGCCATGTTGCACGTATGGGGAATGAAAGACTTGCATGGAAGCTTCTTGTAGGAAAGCCAGAGGGAAAACGCCCAGTTGGTAGACCAAGAATGAGATGGGAGGATAACATTAACTATGATTTGAGGGAAGTAGATTATACAGGGAATGATTGGAAATCATTGGCTCAGGATAGGGATGTATGGAGAGCTTATGTCTGCGCAGCCATGAACCTCCGGTTTCGATAGTGCCAGTGAGTAAGTAAGTAGTAAGTAAGTAAGTAAGTAAGTAAGTAAGTAAGTAAGTAAGTAAGTAAGTAAGTAAGTAAAGTAAGTAAGTAAGTAAGTAAGTAAGTAAGTAAGTAAGTAAGTAAGTAAGTAAGTAAGTAAGTAAGTAAGTAGTAAGTAAGAAGTAAGTAAGAATTAAACATTAGGAAGACTATTGTCTAGCCAGTAAAATTTAAATAACTAGGTTTTCACAATTTTTTTCTGTGATTTCACTTCCTATTCTATTGAATTTACGAGTAGTCTACATAAATAAATATTGATAAAATTCTAATTAAAATTCAGTTGAGGTAAATAGTCACAAAAATCATCATCATCATCATCCATGCAAGCATTAGGCCGTGTGGACTGTTACGGTCTCAAATAGGAGTTTTCCATCCAGCGCTTTTTTGGACGTCCCAGCGATCTTTTACCTGGGGGCAGTAACGAAGTATGGCTTTTGGAATTCTACGAGACGGCATTCGTTGAAGATGGGCTTTCCAGTTGTTCTGGTAGTTTTGTATATGGTGAAGAATGGGTCCTACATCCAACTCTTCCATAATTTCATCATTTCTTTTATGGTCCCACTTTGTATAGCCTCCTGTACGGCCCATAAATCGCATCTCATTTGCTATTATTCGGCTTTGATCTCTCCTTCGTATTGTCCATGCTTCAGTATATATATAAAATTTTAAAATGTATATCTGGCAGGTTCCGTCGTCCTCAACTAGGTAACAATTTAATTTTTTACAAACTGTGACTTTTCGGAAACCGGTTTCCATCCTTGTCGCCAAACAGTAACAACATTTAGTAGTACATATTTTTTTTGCTGATGATGGAAGTTGGTTTTCGAAGGGCCTACAGTTCTTAAAAATACATTTTTAATCAAGTTGAGAATGATGGCACAAAAAATAAAGAAATACTTTTTATACAATGATTTTGCGAACGAGAGAATGTTTGGTTCTACGTGTCTGTTCCCTTTCCACGATTAAAGCAAACTATATTAATAAATTAACACATACATAGCCCTACATGTCTATAATACACCGTGTCCACAAATATAGTATCATACTTTAAACTAGGTAATTTTAACACAAGAACAAAGTGGATTCAGACCAGGGCGTTCATGTATGGATAATATATTTACGATAAAAGAATTTATAAACAAAAGAAGAGAATATAATAAGGAAACACACATGGCTTTTATTGATTTGTCAAGGCATTGATAAAGTAGACAGAGAAAAACTTTGGACAATTTTAAAAGAAAAAGGAATTCCGAAACACTTAATAGCAGCTATAAAGAGTTTGTACTGGAACACAAATTTTGTTATAAAACTAGAAATGAAGTAAGTAAAAATAAAATTCATACTAATCAAGGAGTTAAACAAGGATCCGGTATCTCTCCAGTTTTGTTTAACCTATACATCAATGATATAATAAAACAATGAAACGAAGAAACAAATAAAGGAATAAAATTAGATAAAACACACTACTTGAAAACATTATTATATGCTGATTACCAGGTAATAATAGCAAATACAGAAGACGAGCTTCAAAGGAATATTTTTAAATTACATAATATATGTGAAAAATATAATCTCAAAATATCCATAGAAAAAACTAAGGTAATGACATTCCAAGGGAAAAATCAAATCAGATCCAAAATAGTAATAGGAAACAAAATCATAGAACAGGTGAACCATCTCAATTATCTAGGATGTGACATTTAATTTAATTATGATAATGATATAAATAATAAAATAGCAAAATTCCAGGGAATATGTGGTACGATAAAACGATCACTAAATAATAAAACAACAAGAGAGACCCAATTGAAATTTTATAAAACGTTGGCAGTACCGGTACTGCTCTATGGATCAGAAGCCTGGATATATAAAAAACAAGATCTAAGTAGGATAACGGCGGCAGAAATGAAATTTTTGAGATCTGTTAAAGGGTGCACTAAGGAAGACAGAATCAAGAACACAGAAATAAGACAGGAATTTGAAATATTTGCAATAACTGATCAAATAGATACATATAGACAAAAATGGAAGCAACACATAGACAGAATGAATGAAGATAGATATCCAAAAGAAATAACAAAATACAAACCCAAAGGCACCCGAGATGTGGGCAGACCTAGAAAGAGATGGGCTGAAGTCGGAACGGGTCAACAGACCTAATCCATGAATGCAAATGATGATGATGACTTTAAACTACTACTACGTCGCTTTGGATAATCGTATCTAAATGAAATTGGTGACAATAAAAAAAAACCAGAAAGGTTTTGCTATACCTCATAGACATTGAATGTGGCCCCCATGAATGACGCTGCAGACATCGCTGTCTGCTAAATATACAACAGTGAACCCATATCGACTACGAAGAACATGATTAAATTTAGTTCAGTTTCTGTATTGTTGTCCTTATTCTCCACTGTTGACATTGTTAACATGCACAGAATGTTTGTGAGTTTCTCTTTTGATTGTCACCAATTTCATTTAGATACGATTATCCAAAGCAACGTAGTAGTAGTTTGAAGTATGATACTATATTTGTGGACACATTGTATTTACATTCATCCACGCTCATACAGGGTGATTCAAAATTGACTTTTAAACTTTACAAGCTTATAGAAATTTATTTAGAAGACCTACAGAATTGGTTTTAATGTCATATGATAGCACAAACTCATCAAGTTTTCACCGACATAGTTTTATAGTACCTAGTTCTCTCACCGCGTGCGCTAACGTAGTTCATAACAAAATGGCTGCTTTCACAGGTGCCGAGCGTGCTCGTTGTGTGTATTTGTTCGAAGAAACTAAATCTGCGACAATTGTTCAGCGTAGATTTCGTACCCAGTATGGTAAGGATCCTCCTAGCATATCCAGATAAATCGTACCGTTGATAGTTTTTTCTTGGAAAAAGATGGGGCCGTACACTTTCGTTTTACTTAGGGCACAAAACACACTCACTTTCGGGCTGTCACGTACGTGTTGCAAATGGAGATGTGGAGGTTCAGAGCCCCAGGTCCTGCAGTTATGGGTATTTACTTTGCCACTGACGTGGAATGTAGACTCGTCGCTGAAGATTACGTGGTTCAAATACGTTTCATCTTCCTCAATCCGACCAAGCATTTCTGCACAGAAATCACGTCGAACCATCTTATCATTATCAGTAATGTGTTGCACCATCGAAAATCGGTATGGTTTCAAGTGCAAACGTCTCCGTAGTATGCGCCAAATGGTCGGTTGTGAAATGCCAGTCTCACGTGACTCACGCCGCGTTGATTTCCTAGGGCTCCGAGCAAAGCTATCCCTCACTTGTTCAACCACAGCTTCAGCCGTACGTGGACGGCCAGTATGCTTGGAATGACTAACAGAACAGCCAGTCCTAACAAATGTTTGGTGCCAAGAATAAATTGTTGGCCTGCTAGGAGGATCCTTACCATACTGGGTACGAAATCTACGCTGAACAATTGTCGCAGATTTAGTTTCTTCGAACAAAAACACACAACGAGCACGCTCGGCACCTGTGAAAGCAGCCATTTTGATATGAACTACGTTAGCGCACGCGGTGAGAGAACTAGGTACTATAAAACTATGTCGGTGAAAACTTGATGAGTTGTCCTATCATATGACATTAAAACCAATTCTGTAGGTCTTCTAAATACATTTCTATAAGCTTGTAAAGTCAATTTTGTATATAAAATAGTAAATATTCCTTCTTAACCGTGCACCTAATCTGAGTGCTTCTAATTATAGCGACTTTGTCTTTTGCACAGTAACTATTTAGGCTACAAAAAATAAATTTAAAGCGTAGGCGACTTCGTCCTTAGTACAATAATATTTTAGTCAAACATAATAAACTTGTCCACCGCTGTGGTCTCGAGGTAGCGTGCTGCCTTGTCACGCAGTGGGCCAGGGTTCGATCCCCGATCGGGACCAGTTTTTCTGGATGAGGTTTTTATCGGGGTTTTTCCTCACCTGTAAGACAAATGTCAGGAAAAATTTAAGGCACAAACGGTCCCCGAAATCATATGGCCATCATCATCTTTATCTTCATCTTCATCATCATCATCATCATCATCCTTCACCGGTGTGGAAAACAACGGGAAGCTACCACATCTACAATTCCCTAGTAAAGCTGCAAGCATAGCATGAACATGCTATGATTGCAGTGAAGGACCTGCCTTCGGGCAGAATTCCTATGGATGGATGGATAATAAACTTAAAAATGTTGACACATACACCCTCTGCACACATTAAATAGAGTATAAGAAAGACTATTCAGCTAGAATAACTTAATGCAATTGGAAAACCAGAAACAATTACCATATTAAAGTTTCGTTATTAATACTAAACGATTTGGTCTCTCTCAAGTAGTTAAAAGAAAGGCGGGGGGAGGGAAATTGCATACATTTTAAAAACGGCATTGCGCAGGCCTATATAGGTTAATATCGGTTGAATATTTTCATCCTGCGGATTGGTAACTAGGCAAACCTGCATTTAACATCTTCTTCTTGTATCTTGTAAGCCCATGTTTCCCATAACAGAGATTTAGGCGCTGTCCTCCTACAGGGAAGAATTTGAACCATACTAATTTAGTTACAATTGTTTTCGTATAGATGTCATTTGAGTGGTCCGTGGTTAGCGTTCTGCCTCATACTGACATTTAGGAAACCAAGATAGTACTAGGACGGGAAAATTCGGTAAATTTTGTTTAGAGGCCTTTTCATTAAGGCTTAAGGATCTTTTACGAGCCTGAAAATCTTCAGACTCGGGACCCACGGCTTAATGTCCTTCCCGGAGGACTTGCTCCTTGGATTTTTCATTGCATTTGACATAAGATACGAAATGCAAGGGCTCACCACGCATTCAGAATAAGAAGATTGGATGATAAAAATTATGGAATCTTCATTTTGAAGTTTTCTCCATTCTCATCAATAATAATGGGTCCGAATATACAATTAGGATCATATATTAAAATAATTTTAGTTTATTAGACGTTTATGGACTATAATTAGTAAATGTATAATATCCAACTATTAAGAACTATTCAACTGATTTAGCTTGGAATCTGTAAAATTGCGGACTAATAAAACTTTAAAAGTAAAATTTTGAAAATATGGTTGATTAGAACTTAATACTTGGGTTTAATCCAATCCCTAATTAAGGTCTGAAGACACCCCCACACCATCGTATACCCTTATTTAATTTTTAATACGGGATTATGTATGGTTGTGAATGTCGAAATGAAACTCAAAAAAACCAAACAAATCAATGAAACAACCGAAATGAAAGTTTTTAAGGAAAATCGTAGAAAAATCACTGAGAGAGAAAATTCGCAGCTCTGTTGTTAGAGAATAATGGGAAATTGAACCTATAAGCCTCTGAATAAATGATAGAAGACTAAATTGGAACGACCACATAGGTAGAATGGAGAACAGTAGACTAGTGAAGAAAGTACGTGACTGGACACCTCAGCAGAAAAGGCCTTTAGGAAGATCACAACTACGATGGAAGGACGTCACCATACCCCGGACCTGTAGTGAATGAACACGCAACAAGCTGCCAGCTTTCATGCGTAGAAGAAGAAGAAGAAGAAGATTATGTGAACCAAAGTTAATTTTAACAACTGATGAATCAGATTTTTTTTTTATCTGAGACACTGTGTTTCCTTTCTCAAATTCTTTATCTGAAACCCCTTTATAACCAGATAACTTTCGTTGGTTTAATTAATTTACACTCAGTTTATTTAAAAATGCAACTAAGAACGATAATTCTTAGTTCTAGATATTCCCCCTTTTGTAACACATCTCACAATAGGGCATATTTTACCATCCTTGTTCAGTCAGGTTTCGGATATCAACATTACCCTCCATTTAACGAGAAGTTATCAGAAATCTTCAACTCTCCTAGCACGTATTTCGTTGTAAATAAGAGCCTGTTTAAGTTACAATGTACTTCTTTGTTAAGTGGAGCATTGGGTTCCCTCTACCAACATAATTAAGTATGTTTCTCATTTAATGCTTGAATGACGACATAAACAACTCTAAATCTGTGCTTCTGCATCGTTTTTCGGCAGTTGAACTCATATAATATAATTTCGCTCAGTTATTACAATCATATTGAAGATCAATAATTTTACTTCATATTTGTTTATAGACGCTTTAAAATCTATAACTAATTCACTGACACTGAGATTGATGTCCGCACGGACATAATCTCTACATATATCCATATTCTGAGCTAATGTTCACTAAATATTTCCATCCATAGCAATTCTGCTCGAGGGCAGATCTTTCACTGCAATCATAGCATTTTCATGCTATACTTTGCAGCTTTACTAGGGAATTATAGGTGTGGTACCTTTTCGTTGCTTTCCACACCGGTGAAGGATGATGATGAAGGCAGGATGATTTTCGGGGACCGTTGGGCCCTAAACTTCTGACATTTGTCTTACAGGTGAGGAAAAACTCCGAATAAACCTCACCCAGGAACCTGTCCCGACCGGGAATCGAACCTAGGCCCGCTGCGTTACAAGGTAGCACGCTACCTCGAGACCACAGCGGTGGACGTAGACAATATAATGTAACCAATTTTCTAGGTATGTTTTTTATTATTCTTTTATATTTTGTACTTTCTTTACTACCCAAATATTTAATCAAATTATAGGTTATTATTATTATTGTTATTATTATTATTATTATTATTATTATTATTATTATTATTATTATTATTATTATTAATGTTTTAATATTTTTGTTCTTTCCTTGTCATATGTATATTGTGTAATCTCTGCCTTTATGACATCTATACGAAAACAAGTGTAACTAAATTAGTATGGTTCAAATTCTTTCTTGTAGGGGAGAGCGCCTAAATCTCTGTTAAGGGAAACATGGGCTTACAAGAAGAAGAAGATTATTAATCTAGTTGTAGATAATTTATAATTGTTATTACGTCATCAATATTGATCGTTAAATATTGTGATTTATTTACATTAATTTGTAATCCACGTTTTCATATTCCTCGATTAATTTTCTAATCATTATGATGCGTGGGGTGCTTTTTATGATTTTTACATTTTATTCTTAGAGACTTTACTTTTACCAATATCTGTTTATTATCAAATATATTAATTGATATAGAGCACCCCACGCTTTTGATGGTAAAATGAATTTCTTTTTGTTGATAACTCTAGTTTTATTCTATATGTGTTGGAGATGATTTGTTTTGTTGACCACTTTAATTTTATCCCAAGCGTGTTGGAGATTAAAATTATTTTTCATTTTTTATTTCGGTTTTATAATAAAGCGTGTTGTTTTAATTTTTTAAAACTATTATTTATTTTATTTTCTGATGATTCTGGCCTTTACAAGTATACAAAGTTTCAAGTCGATCCAATGTTTCCAAGTGGGTGAAAATCGTGTTCAAAGATTCCGTTACATAGATATAAATACACTTTTTTTTGATTTTCTGATGATTCTGGTCAGGATTTAAAAAAATGAAATTATTGTATTATCACGGGTCCTTTACAAGTATACAACGTTTCAAGTCGATCCAATGATTTTAAGTGGGTGAAATTCGCGTTAAAAGATTCCGTTACATAGATAGATAGATAGATATAGGTCAAGCTAATATAAAGCGTGTAAAAAGTGCTGGTGATAAGCCACATGCTTGTAGGAACCTTTAGAGGCGATACGTTCTTTAGATAAATGTGTTTTCATTTCCACTTTTTTCTAACAAATATTGATTTTAATACGTGCTCTTTCTTGGCATTTTTCCAACAAATATCTCAATGTAAACATATGTTCGGTACAAAATATCCAGCAGTAAATCCGCATTATACCCCTGTATAATTAAAGCATAATTTGCGATCACCCTTCTTATATATGTAACTTACATGATTCAATTTCATTTCATCTGATTTTATACTACTAGTATTACTACAGCTATTATTATTACTACTACTACTACTACTACTACTATTAGTACTACTACTAGTAATAATAATAATAATAATAATAATAATAATAATAATAATAATAATAATAATAATAATAATAATAACCTTTAAACTTGATTAAATAATTGACCTAGAAATGGTTATATACTATATTGTCTAAGGAAATATTTAGTGAACTTCTTTCAATTTATTTGAGTCAGAGAGTCCTTGATATAAGAGGGGAGGAAATTCCAGAGTCGGGTAGTTGAAACAACCAAGGTTGAGGAATAGTGAGATGGTCGATGTAGAGACATAGCTAGAATTAAGTTTTCTCTCGATCTTGTGTTTAAATTATAGTGGGAAGACAGTGAATAGAAACGAGTAGAAATATAAAGGGGTGATGAGGTGGACAAAGTGTTCTATAAGAAACAGAGGTTTTCGCCTCTCTTCCAATCGGAGGAAGATAATATTTGAAATATTGGAGTTATGTGTCCCGCGCCGTAGCCGAGCGGTTAAGGTAGGAAGCCTTGGCGCAGAGCTACGGGACTTGCGCTGGTTCGAGTCTCCATGGGGGAAAAAATTTTCTCATGGTATTTCGGCCAGTATGGGACCGGTTCCCACCCAGCATCGTGAGGCAATTGGGTAGCTACAATAAGTAGCGGCTCCAGGTTGAGGAACCAGCTATAACGGCTGGGGGACTTTACATGCTAACCACGTGTCACCCCTACACTGGCTGTTGATCATCTACCTCTGTGATTGACACATGTGGATGTGAAGGGCCAGCAGCCGGCTGGTAAAAGGGCAACCGCTGAAAAGTGGAAAGACCCTCAATCGGAAATCGGAGTTATGTGATCTGATTTACGGAGGTTACATATATGTTGAGACATGCACATTTTTTTTTAATGAAGAAGGAAAGACTTTTACAAATGCTTTAGGGAATGAAGAATCGAATTTGTTTTTATAAGTTTCTCTTAAATGAACCTGCCAACTAAGATTTTGGTCGAAATATACACCGAGATTTTTCACGGAAGTTTTAAATGGAATATCAGTTTGATTTAGATTCACATGAACTATCTATTAACAATCAATTTTGTTTAAGACTTGAGTGACCGATAATGATAACTTGTGACTTCTCAGGATTAATAATATATGTTTCCTTCGTCCACATTGCTATAGAGTCAAACTCTTCTTAAAGTTGTTAAATTTCATATTTAATCAATTCTGGTCCAGTCTGTATATATATATATATATATATATATATATATATATATATATATATATATATATAGTTGTAGGTCATCAGCGTAAATATGATATTTTGCAATGTTGATGCAGCCAGTGATGCCATTAATGAATATAGACAAAAATTGGACCTAATACTGATCCTTGCGGTACTCCGCACTCTACAGACCTCCATGAAGAAAAACGATCACCTATACAACGATCTGTTGGAAGCCAGCGAGGTATGAGTGGAACCACTGAATTGAATTTTGTGAAAAATTCAGTTGGCCTAACTTAAATTCTAACAGTAAACGTTTGTATTATCTACGTCAAAAGATCTGGAAAAGTCGACTAGAGTTAGAATTTTCAATCTACTGTGATCCACATCCTCACGAATGTCTTCAGTAATGTGGATACCGTGCTGTAACCAGCCCGGAATCCTGACTGGTGTCAAGAAGTTCGTGTCATTTAATTTTTTATAGAAACAATTATCAATAGCGTACATTAATTTATAATTTATATTATTGATATAATTTTTAATGTCTAATTGTATAAGTTGTTTATTTATAATCTGTTCCAGTCCTTTTGACAAGGTACGTAAGATGCTGATAGGTCTGTAGTGTTGAAGGTTTTTTATTTTTATTTTTTTATTTAGAGCCCCACCACCACCCCTCGGGTTACCTCGGGCATAATGCCCTTATCCCCGGGTCTGCTCTATGTCCCTAACTACTATCTAATCTTTATTGAATACATAAACATAATACATACAGATTTCGGGCATGTGAAGTGTAGATGTCACATAAAGTAAAAAGTATTGTGTGTTTGTTTCTGTCTGTGAGTTTGTGTTTAGTGATACATAAAATAAATATACATAATACTTAAAGTAATGATAATTGTTTTGATGATACGTGATGAGAGTAATTGTGTTTGTTTGTGTTAGTGTATGTGTGTGTGTAATTTGTGTTTGCTGTTTATATGTATGTGTGTGTGTGATTATGAAGATGGGAATGTTAATGACGGATCATCCTTCTTCTGCCATCTTCTTCAGTTCTTAATCGTAGAACTCTACCGTTGTAGCGTGTGATTGCTTTGTACGGTTGCTTCCTTGTCCAGACTCCAGGGGCGGCGGCCAGTGGACTCCTCCCTCCATAGCTGCAAACTCGAGTTCCCTTCTGAAGACACCGTACTTAGTGCAATGATATAGCACATGAGTGACGGTGTCCTCTTCAGGGTTGTTGCAATCGCATACTGCTGTTTCGGCGAGTCCTCTCTCAAACAGTTTACCCTTGAAATGTCCATGCCCGGACAGCAATTGAGTCACGTTGTAGTTCGGCACTATCCATGGCATGCGCATTCTCGCCCGTACTCTAGGAAAGAATTCCTGAGTTTGACGACCATGCTGTTCTTGTTCCCATTGTTGCCGTTTTTCCTCAAGGTGATCATCGATGATTCTATAGGCTGCGTCCCGTTCATCTGGTTCTGTGTAAAGCTCAGGGGTGAGAACTGACTCTTCAATGTAGATTGGGAGTCTTCTACGCTGAAGGGAATACTTTGGGGATAGGACGCACATGTGCTTTCTTCCATATTGCAGGGTATGTTGCAGCCACAATAGAAGCATTAAATACATGCGCCAAAGTTGGCAAGATAATATCCAAGATAATTATTTTTGGAAATAAGCAAGCAAGTCAAAACGAGAATATAAAATACATAATATAATACAGTATTCAATGCAACACAATGTAAGTATGAGAAAGACGAATATAAAATAATACTGCCATGTAATAAGAACGGAGTATGAATTATTTTCAAAAATAAGTATCGCGATGGATATCAGAAGAAAGAAAAAGGAAAGGAATAACTAATGAGAACTAGATGGAGGGAGTGAGACGGAGCATGGAACTAAAAGTATAGTTTAATACTATAAACGGGTATATGTTTTGATTATGGAAAAGCATACAAAACAAGTTTGAGGGAAACTATTGTACAGTTTGTTTGGTTGTGGGAAATTACAGCTTTCTAGAAAATCCAAATGAAATATAATAGATCTAAAGTTGATTCAAATGTGTAAAATTTAGGTGCATGAAATACAGAAACCAAAGTTATTATCTGAATGCAGGAAACTATGACACACACAAATAAGTGATGCAGATATCTGCCGAGCGAATATTTAATTAACATAATTTAATTTGTTATGATATGCTGGTGTAATGAGTATTTAATTTAAGCGTTACAATGTCTTTCCTAGAAACAATTTGATAGATTTATTTATTACAATTTTATTAACGAATTAATTTATGAAATCCTCCATTATGCAAAGTTAATGGTATTTTCATTTGTGGAATTTAATATTATTTTGGTAGACTGAAATTACATAAGTAAAAGTAAAGTAAAAGTGATCCCACAACAGACCCGGAGGTCCTTGGGGTAGTAGGAGGTTAAGGCTCCCACTTTTTCTAGACAATCGGCACTTTATGTCAGCCGGGTTGTCAGCCCTGCGTGACGGCCGCCTTTACCCCAGAACAAGCGTCTGGTACTCATTTCCGTTAGAGGCTGAGTCGACCCCAGGGCCATAGTGCCGCCAGAGGGTTTGGGTCAGTTTAAAAATCTTGACCCCTACGGGACTTGAACCCTCGACCCTCCGGCTTGTAGCTCAGTGCCTTAACCACTACGATACGGTACTGAAATTACATATCATTCTAAACCAGATTTTGAAATTCAAACTCCTGAAATGAAATTGGTCCGCTTTCCATACCCGGCGGGGTTAGAAGTTTTAAGTGTAGAGACTAGGAGGGGTAATTGACTATAATTCTATCGATAGATTGTGTAACAGGTACCTGAATTAAATTCGAATCCCACTGGAGAGTTAGAAAGTCTACAAATGTATATTCAATTCCAACTAATGTTGTATGATCTGAATAGTTATAGCGAATATCGTTAAGTAAAGAAGTTAATCATGTAAAACTATTTTACTAATATAATAAGAAATGTCGCCCTCTTGGCAGGAAGATTGAATTCATTGTGAATATACTACGCCGCTTTAGAATGTCTAATTACAATATTTTTAGGAAACAGACAACTGTTTCGCGTTTTTTCCGATATGGCAGTTGCCAGTGTCAATATATGAATGACATACCTGTAATTCTGTTAGGACACTTGAGATCTTTGGTAGGTTCGGAGCCATCGTGCGGACATACACAAGTATAATTGTTGTAAGGGAGTGGATGGCAGGCGGCTTCCTGTCCGCACAGACCTGGTCTGCAACCCTCGGCTGAAACAAATAAAATATGTATTATATTCTGCTACTTGTTTTTAACTCAATATTAGTTTATTATTTTTATTTTGGATCGACAATGTTTCATAAACTATTCGTGCGTTCAATAAATTTACTGTAATTCGCCTTCACATTTGTCATAAGTAATGCCTCACTTCGTGAGTCGTGAATTTATCGATAATTTGGAAATCACTTGTGGCATTTGTTAGGACTATTTAATGAATAAAATTAAGCCGTTTACTCACAAATAATTGTTTAACTATAGCTATTTTGAACTATTTTATATATTTAATGTAAACGGCGATGTTTGAAAACAAATCATAAATGTGAGGTTATGTTCATTCACTGCTGCTTGATCATATTATTTATTGCCAAATAAGATCGCAATATTGTAAGAGTGCACCCAAGAAGTAATGAAACATCAAACTATATATCATAATCAATATTACGGGTTATGTCCACCGCTGTCGTCTCGGAGTAGCGTGCTGCCTTGTCACGCAGCGGGCCCGGGTTCGATCCCCGGTCGGGACAGTTTTTCTTGGTGAGGTTTTATCGGGGGTTTTCCTCACCTGTAAGACAAATGTCAGGAAAACTTTAACGCCCAAACGGTCCCCGAAATCATATGGCCATCGCAATCATCATCATTCATATTCATCTTAGGTTAAGCTTAGGATTAGGGACTCTCCTGGCGCACCACTATCATCATCATCATCATCACCTATCATATCATCGGGGCAACGTAACCCCGCCTTCCAGGCGCCCCAACCTCAGAAGTGGGTTACAAGTACGCCATGCCAGGAGAGAAACCAGGAATGTCGAAAGACAAACCTAGGGCATTTGAAAAAAAAAAAAAAAAAAATATATATATATATATTACGGGTTATTCATTTATTTTTTTAGTAAACAACTCAGTAAAATCAAGGAATGTTTTCATTATTTGCTATACTCAATGTATTTGTTGGAGAAAAATAATGCTTTGACCTGTTCAGAACATTAAAAAGGAGAAGCTTCCTTATCACAAAAGCAGGAGATGATAAAGAGAAATCGATAAAGAGCGAGGTGAAACACGACTGTCATTGGTTGTAAAACAACATTCACTGAAACGTGATTGGTCATTGACTAGCATTTGTAGCATGAGTTAAATAGTCATTCTAATCGCCTTCGTCTGTTTCTTTTACCCTCATTCTGTTTAAAACATAAAAAATCCACCTTATTTTCGTTCCGTCTTCTTCTCCTACTTCTGTCAGGTGACAGCCATTCTAGTATTTTTCTTGAGAAAATGTTTTCTACCATTCCTTTTAATATAACTCTCTCTCTCTCTCTCTCTCTTTCTCTCTCCAAGCGAGACAGGCCTAGAAGACCCTTGGCCTACCGCCGGCTGCTGGAAGTCCACATGTGTTAATCACAAAGGTAGACGATCATCTAGCCAGTGTAGGGATGGATGTTGTCAGCATGTCGGGTCCCCCAGCCGTTATAGCTGGTCTCCTTAACCTGGAGTCGCTACTTATTGAAATTCTGCGCTGTCCATCTTGATTAGATTAGATTAGATTAGACCCTGGCACCAGGAGATTCGAGCGTCAGCAGCGGAAGAGAGAGGTTCTCCTGGCAGCAGCGGGTGGGAGTCTACAGTGGCGTATCCCGCAGCAGCGTTGCCTCGCAGCATAGTCGTCTCATCGGCTACCGGGCTGGAGAAACGACTCCCGCTTCTAAAAAACTGCCTGCGCATGCGCGGCTGAGCAAAACTAGTCCCGACAGCTTTCTTTTCAGGTCGAGTGTTCTATCCCACTACTTCACCACGGTTAGTACCCAATCCTAAAAAGGCACTAGGCATTTCCCGTCCGGCCTCAGGCTCGGCCCAAGATACCCGGGTCTTTGACAGGGCCAATTCTCCTACCGGTCATCCACAAAATTCCTGTAAAAAAATTCCAAAGAACACTTCCAACATGGTTAGGAATGGTAAATCTACAGGCAAGTCTTCAAAGACGCCCCCAATCGCGACTCGTACGCGCAATAATATGAAAAATGAGAAATCCTCGAATCCTAAAACGGCAGCAACGGCTGTCGAAGCAACTGAACAAGTCTCTCCGACAACTAAATCGCCAGCCGCAACTGTCGAAAAAAATGGTTCAAAATTGACTGTCGCTCTCCCTCCGGTGGCCTCCCCGCAAAATAGCGAGGGGCCCACCGGAGGTCCAGGGACACCGAACCAGCGCGAAAGCGTAACTAAACCTCCTTCCCTGCTCATCCGTAGAGAAATTTTCTACTGAACTGGCAGCTGTGAATAGAGTATTCAACAAACACCACCCTCTTACATTAACTTGTGAGGTTACCAGGGTGGGTAATAGGGGTCCGGCTAACTTCACTGTCAGCCCATAATAAATACGTACAGCTCCTGCCAGCGGCGTCAGATACCTTACAGCGAAGGTTATCTAAAAAAATCACATAGCTACAAAAAAAATTGTGAATCAAAGGCATAGCCTCCCACGTGGATCCATCACTGATCCAAGAAGACCTTGCAAGTCTCGGGTTCACGGGCCCTGAAGGTAGTCAATATGACATCCGGAAGGACCAAAGGCCCGCTGCCAATGTTTATGGCAGTCTTGGTGGATGACTCCACAGCCTGCGAGGTCCTGAAAATAAGAAGACTCTATTATTACAAAGTTAAAATAGAGCTCTATCGACGTGCAGCTCAAACTGCAACCCAACGGTCTGAAACAGTTCCAGTTGAGCCATCTGCTCCTGCTGTTTGAAAGACAAACAGCTCCAGCTAGAGTCGAGGCAGCCGCTCCTCGACCCTGAGAGCAAAAAATCACGTAAAAGGAAAAAATAGAAACTCTAGGAAAATGTGGAGTTGCCACCAGCAAAGAACCTGAATTCAACGACCAGGAACAAAACCCGGTTCCCTCTCAGCCAGAGGAGGAAATCGTAGACGATCAGCAAAATGTTATATACATTACTGATCAAGAAACCCAAACTGAAATATTGCCTCCACAAGAGCAGATTAAAAAGTGTCAGGCATCAATAACCCCAGCGAGGAAGGAAATAAATTGATAGGCACTCCATCAGAATGCCTATGCTGGGACAACTGCCCAACATATCCGCATGACTCAAATCTCATGCACAAATTTGGCGATATTGTTAGCCAACTTCTTGAACAACTTCAACAGGAACAGAGATCAAGGTTCCTTCAACCTTACCCTGACCATGGGCTGGGGCGAAGGTGAAATTGACAGTTGGGATCTAAATATAAACCTACTGGAAACCAAAAGCCGAAGACAAACAGGGGGCTTTCAACTTTCCTCCGAAAAGTCCGACACACAGTCATGTAGTGGATTTCTATCCCTCCAATGGAAGAAGTGATCTTTAGAAATCGTCCACCCAGGCAGACAATACCTGAATGGCCTGGCCGTAGGCAAACACAGCAAAAGATCGCATAGACACAAATAATGTCCTGACATATACTCCTGAATATCGACATACCAGGTGATTTTGACGGCTATTCGCCTATAAGAACCGTCCTAATTAACTATAAACCGGTGAAAAACCAGCTAATCACCTCTAAAAAGCTGGAAGGCCCGACCGATTTGGCCATATTTCGATCATCCTCACTAACTTCAAACCTACTCTGCTAAGGTTTCGGTGGTTTCCTTAGCGCTAAGATAAATAATCGGAGTAGGCCCCTTTATTCCACCAGTAAATATAAATCCTATAACTTTTCTAAATTCAAAATTAATGGGCTATTTTAACGAAATTATATCTCTAACTTTAAAAATTACACATCTATGGCACGTGGCGCAACGGATGACCGATGGGCATCATCCCTGTGTCATAGAATATCATTAGAAAATATAATAAATACAATTATCATTTCTTTTTCAGATAACCACTCTGCTAAAGGTTTATGGTGTTTTCCTTAGCGTGAAGGCGAATTGCCGGAGTGGTCCCCTAGCTCCCACCAGTAAATTTCATTCCCAATTTTTTCACTGAGCCGGGTGTAAAGAGGATGAGAAAGATTTCATTTCGACTTGGCGCTGGTTTTTTCGGACTTCTATTTACCATCATAGGGTGCACAACTTCTCTGGATCGACTTTGGGCTGCTAATGTACAACTCGCGAGAAACCGCGAAAATAGGCGTGGCAATATCACACAGCCTCCGGATTGGCTCAGAGACACGACTGCGTTTTAGGCACTTTAAATAATCAAACTCAATTGAAAACACGTCAAATGCATTCATGGACCACATAATATATCACAGAATCGAAATAACATCAATATATATTTCGAATCGTCCCAAAATAAACACATTTTCAAAAAAGGGGCGTGGGATCCCCAGACAGCCACGCGAATTGGCTAATACAAATTCGTGACAATAATATATTTTAAATTAAATTAAACTAATAATATCTCGGTATTAGATTTAAACAAGCATTAAGAACACCATGGATATCACTCGAACATGATATCGTAATAAATTAATACAAAAAATCAAGCTTCAAAAATCACCAGCCTCTGATTGGCTGAACGGCCACAAGCGCCATATTCAAGAATTACGAATTCATATACTAGTCGGAGCACATCGTCGCTACCATGCAGGTTAGAATGATGGTTTTCGTTTTAATTTATTATCAAATATCGGTACTACTCATTTTCTAATTTACACCGGGGCTAATGCTTAAGCAGGAACCCGGGGCTCTCCTTTCTAGGACATCCTGGAGAGTCAAAAGGAATTGCTCACCGCTTGTCATTAATTTGGCTAGCCGCAGGGCCTTTCCACCAAGACTACATTCAGACTACTTATTGAAGCTACCCATCAAGATGCTGCTTTTAATATAACAATAACATTTTAATTGTTTGCATTTTTATGAAATCCTCAATTAAAATTTGGCCATATTACTTAATTATGCTGTTTCTTTTTATATCTTCTAGAAATTCCAGCTCAAAAATCCATTTTCGCTGAATTTTATTTACTACTCTTCTTGATTTTAATTCCCATATTTTTGTACCGACTGCTATTGTATTCCATATTATATTATTTAAAAAATGTTTTCATAATAATGGAATTAATGAGAGCAAATCTGCAGTATACAGATTAAATGGTGTTTTATGGAATCAGAGTACGGTATAAGATCAATAGATTATTAGTTCTTTATATACATGAATCACAAGAATAACAAGAACTGCAGATATTCTAAATATGAATTATGTTATTTCTGCTCGTATTTTATTTTTATGGCTATATAATTTTCAAGTAATATATATTTCCTAGTTGTTATATCGTCTAGATGTTTCCAATGCGATAATAAATAGAGTTATATTTATTTATGTTTTTCTCATGCAATGTCCAAATATGAAGGGCATACGCAAAGAACCATATAAGTTACATTTTTGTCGAAATTGAGTTTGAGATAACATTAGATTTTCCATGGAAAGCACTATCATTAAAAACTGTGAAGCTGTAAAATATAGCTACCGTTTAGTCGTGGGTTTATTTACCTGTTGTACAACTAAAAGTACATATTATAGATTTCAAGGAAAATAAAACTTTTCCGATTCCGATTGAGGGTCTTTCCACTTTTCAGCGGTTGCCCTTTTACCAGCCGGCTGCTGGCCCTTCACATCCACATGTGTCAATCACAGAGGTAGATGATCAACAGCCAGTGTAGGGGTGACATGTGGTTATCATGTCGAGTCCCCCAGCCGTTATAGCTGGTTCCTCAACCTGGAGCGGCTACTTATTGCAGCTACCCAATTGCCTCACGATACTGGGTGGGCTCCGGTCCCATACTGGCCGAAATACCATGAGAAAATTTCTTCCCCCATGGAGACTCGAACCAGCGCAAGTCCCGTAGCTCTGCGCCAAGGCTTCCTGCCTTAACCGCTCGGCTA
The DNA here is from genome assembly GCA_030220185.1 of Diploptera punctata. NCBI lineage: Eukaryota > Metazoa > Arthropoda > Insecta > Blattodea > Blaberidae > Diploptera > Diploptera punctata. The sequence goes on along the minus strand of JASPKZ010002683.1, from coordinate 122,379 downwards.
CGGCGCGGGACAATAAAACTTTTAATGCCGGAATTAATTTGTCTCAAAGGGGAAAATTAATTATCGGACAAGTAATTGAACAAGCTCGACTTAAAACTGTCAAGTGTGCGGCAATTTCCCCTGATACATTGAGAGAGGGAGCCCAGGAGTGGTCAGTGGCTAAAGTGAAAAAGGTCTTGAAGAGTAATTTTAGCAGACATATTTTGTGACCGAATGTCGAAGTTAATAAATCATAGCTTGCCTATCTTATTTTTTGTGATGTATCAAATTCAGTTGTGATAGAAATTAAGGAAAAATGATGATCGGAGAACTCGAAAAAAGAAAAAAATATATAGTAGATCAATTCTAAATAAGGTAACACATTGAAACAAATATAAAAAAATATGTACACATTATAAGTTCACTAATATCTGTGATACGTGTATCAGAACTCAAATGGATGTCATACCCTGAACGTATTATTCATTTGTACAGTGATCAGACGATACTCCGCAGGACCGCATACTAATCCCCACCCCTCTCAATACTTCGCGTAGTACCTAACCTGTAGCGTTTATTTTGGTGTAGAATCTGTTAGCCCTGGTTACAACTTCGGAACGCCTGGAGAAAATATATCAACGAAATTGTATAAACACATGATTTCAAATCTGAAAAAAAAAATACAATGGAGTTAAGATATCCGTATACCATAAGAGATTAGAGGGATGTGGCATAAAGATAATAGAAAACGTCGAACCATTGTTTCCGAGATCGCTAAGCTGATTTACGACAGCCCAAATCACATATAAACCCAAGTTTGATCCTGCACCATCGGGAATTAAAATGGGGTAAAAAAGATGAGAAATAAAATGTCAAAATACCCGAGAATAGTGTGGAATTTACACTTTTTCCTCATTTGTTAGCCTTATTTGTGACAGTCCAGATGGCAATTAAGCTAATGTTTGATTCGTAGTCCCCTCGGAGGATGAGGTGGAGTGACACGTAAAATAAATAGAAAAACTGCCGATATTACTGTCGAATCCACAATCTTCGGGGTCGCTGTGAATAATTGTGATGCTGCCGATATCATTTAAGTCCTAGTTAAGTTTCCATTGGCAATGGAGTGTAAGTAGGAATGAAAAATAAAATGTCCTAAATGACTGAGATTACTGTCGAATCTATATTTGTGAATTTTCTTCTTCTTCTTCTTCTTCTTGTAAGCCCATGTTTCCCTTAACAGAGATTTAGGCGCTCTCCCCCACAGGGAAGAATTTGAACCATACTAATTTAGTTACACTTGTTTTCGTATAGATGTCATTTGAGTGGTCCGTGTTCCGCCTCATACTGACATCTAGGAAACCAAGGTAGTACTAGGATGGGAAAATTTGGTAAATTTTGCGTAGAGGCCTTTTCATTCAGGCTTAATGATCTTTTACGAGCCTGAAAATCTTCAGACTCGGGATCCACGGCTTAAAGTTCCTCCCGGAGGACTTGCTCCTTGGATTTTTTCATCCTAAAAAATCCATCGACCCCGGTCGGGTTTGAACCCGCGACCCTCGGGATCAGAGGCAAGGAGCATAACCACTAGTCCACCGCGGCCAAATTTTTGAAACCTGAATGATGATAAGATAAATAATTACCCGGGAAATGCCAGAATATCAATTAGTATTTAATAAAAATTCAATTTAGCTTTATATTTAGATACATTTATTGGTTTACGAACACTCTAACAACTTCTACTGACCTATTTTTATTTTGTTTTACATAAACAAAACAGGAAGACTTTGTAGACAAGCCATACTCCCATTTCAATTTAGGGAATTTAGCCATTGCCTAGCTTAACAAGCCTTTTGAACTCGAGATGTTTGGTGCAGGAAAGACGGTGCACAAAGCTAACGTTTTTACTTTGTGAATCCTGTAAGGAGCAGATGGATGTCATCAGACAAATTCCGCTCCAGTTTCTACAACCAATTTACAAGCGACCAACTCTTTATGTTGTTTCCTTCCTTTCCACGTCACAAAGTGAGAGGATGTACTCAACGATAAGTTATTTCTTTGTAACTAGAAGTTTTTAGCCAGGTTTAAAATGTGAAGAACATTTATCAATTGATGTATATTAAAAACTCCTAATTTCAGTTTTGCATTGTATTGAAATTAATAATTATAATATATCTAAAGATTTAATTTTAGAAACAAGTCACAAAACTTGCTTAAGTAATTTAGGAAGCTTTTCGTCGTAAAAAAAATATTAATATTTTTTCAACCATTTAAATGTTTATTTTATTTTTCAGGTGTGAAAAGTCCGTCGCCATGGCGTAGTCGGTAGAGTCCTTACCTTCCACTCCGGCGACCCGGGTTCGATTCCCGGCGGAGTAGGATATTTTAAATCTCCACCTTGGGTCTTGGTGTGTGTCCTGTCTTGTGTTTGTATGTGTGAATAAGATAAAAACGTTAACAAAGATAAAACAAGAAGGAAGAACAGTGTAAACGAAAGAAATCGAGAAAGAAAGAAATAAAAAAACTTTTTTTTAAAAAAGAAAGAGGCAGAATAACGGCTTGTGAAATGAGATTCATGCGCAGAACAGCGGGTTACATCAGATGAGATCGGAAAAGGAACACCGATATCTTAAATAATTGAAGACTACGCCAATTTTGGAATATATTAAACAGTACCAACTAAATTGGAAACACCATCTTGAAAGAATGAGTTCAAATCGGATCCCCAAAGCTGTTTATAATTATATACCAAGAGGACGAATATCTCTGAGCCGTTCTATGAAACGCTGGAGGGAAAATTTTCTATAGGATCGTAACAGGCCTTGGCCTAATACTTGGAAGGAAGAAGAAGAAGATTTGAAAGAGTTTGGGATATTTGTTAAGAAGTCTACAAGCATGGATTTGGGAACTATGTCAGAACTCACTCGTCGCAAATGATCCATCCAGTTTATCTTATTTTCATGTATGTACTTAATGACTGGTTGTAAACGTAGTATATATAGGCCTAAGACTTGTATGGATGAAGATTTTTATTATTATTATTATTATTATTATTATTATTATTTCTAATTAAGTACACCGCTAGGAGCTCGGAATATTGTCGTTGCCTCGGACGCAGCGGGACTATTTTCGATCTCCGGTTGGGATAATTTTACTGGGTATGATTATTCCACATTTTTCTTTACCTGTAATATAAATATCGGAACATTTTAAGATCCAAATAGCCATTTGACACCATCTTACCATCATTGACACCATCTCACCATCATAATCATATCATTTCGCCTTGTTTAACATGAATGTATGAGAAATGGTGTTCTTGTCTTAAATGCTCGTGTTGTCTCGGAGGTGGCCCTGACATTGAGCTGATCACTCACAGGTGAGACCATACACGCCCTTGTGTTATCAAAAATATATGTATGTGATTCCGTGTTTAAAATCCTCTTCTGATAGTTCGTGTCCTTGAAAAACCCGAGAGGCGTAAATGAAGGCTTACCTATACAGGGAGAAAGGAAGAAAGAACATTTACGATTAAGCCAATACATCTGTAGTGTAGTTGGGCCAGAATTGTGAGAATTGTAGTCTTGAGTTTTCTATTTTAAAATTTGTTACAGGTTATTTTTAAGAGTCATGAAGCACAGCTGAAGCAAATAAACTGTGGAGAAGATTCACCGATATTAAAATTATATGTAAAACCAATAAGAAAAAAAAGAGAGATTAGAATTAGGATATCGCTTTTTATTTGATACGTCACAATACTGTATGGAAGACAAATAACTGAAAATTCACAGAATTTGTTATGAAACCGTGGTCTGATCATGATTCAGACATTTGTTTCTGGAATTAACATCTATAGATTTTTCAATTTGATGGTTGTTAACCCATTCGCTTCAAGTTTAAACGCTCAATGGATTTCCCCATAAAATGAATTTAAATTATCGTAAATTGTAATGTCTGTTTTCAGACATTCAAAACGAACAAAAGATAACGGTACTTGAGATTTCAATAAGGGCGAAGGCCAAAACACATTCCTCTACCATTCATAAATGTTAACAAAAGATTATCTGCCAAAGGATGTACGAAATATTGCGAAATATATAACAGGCAGAGTTATGCGTGTGTAACGCGTCTACTGAGGCGACTGTGTTAAGGAAGCAGTAACAAGTCGGAAAACCGGGGTTGTTTTAGACTTCGGTTATGGAATCCACCAAATGTGTTGAAGGAACAATGAAAACGGTAGCCATTGTTTTCTTATAAAATGTGTGTGTTCTAACATCACCCACTGCACTTAAAATGTTTCGCGTTCCGTACTAGGCGGATAGATGACGTTAATGTGGTCTATTTTCAAATTACGCACCATTTCGGCAGACCACTTTACGTAGATGATGTATTCTTGTATTCTGTACAGAGAGGAGTGTAGGATGGTTGTATGTTTATGTTTGTGTAGTGTAAAATTTGTTGTATGAGACGTGACAATGAAGAAAAATAAGAAGGTGCCGGCACCTAGCCTACTCCTAACGAAAAGCACCAAGGGGTCCTCTAGCTTTAACGTTCCCATCCGACAGACGAATTGTTATCAACATTGTTTCCTTAACATATGTGCTGTGGAGGCTTGCAATTTAATGCAGGAATCTGGTCCACAATCTAGCGATTCAGATTTGTACACTACCATCTCACCAGCCCCGAGATTGAAAATTGCAATTAAATTAATTTAACAACTTAAATTTTCAATCACGCCGGGTATCAAACTCTGAGCCACTAATGAGGCAGCAGGCATGACACCACCCGAGCCAGTAAAGCGGGCTTTTCTTATAAATATATTCATTACAATATACTTTTATTTTATTAAAATACAGAATGTACAAGATTTTATCTTTATATGTAAAAATGAACGTCTTTGAATCTATCCTTTATGGAGTCAAAAACTAATTGGCGGATTTGAATGGTGATTTACCATCATTTAGTGATATTACCGTATGTGCTATAGGGGCAGACTAAAAAAAGAAAAGTGCATCGGTGAACTAAAAAAGTCACTTTTTGGACGCTTAAATTCCTTACGCTCCCTAAAACATAACACATATACTAAATTAATGTACACAGAATTTGATATCTCAAAAAATGTTACGAAAAAGTCAGTAACATCATATGTCTATCTTTAACGAACAACTCACAATACCATTTTTGTCTTTCAAAATTTGATTAAAGTAAGGATTTAATTACAATGACTTTTCCAGTAACACGATGTTATAAATTAAAAAAAAAACAATATAAGTACCTGATGAATCAATCGTCCTCAATTAAACTGAATTTCTCTTTTAAAAAACTTCGTTAATTAGTTAAATCCTTATAGGCCTTTCGGCATGTCATTAGTACCAAATGGAACATGTTATGAGAGGGCCTAAATGGTTTTAACTAATTGAAGAAATTTTTTAAAACAGAAATTCATTTTAATTGAGGACGACAGATATATCAGGTACTTATATTATTATTTTTTAAATTTTACTACAAACCTTAATTGTGGTTATAATGAATTTAAGAAATATGAACACGATGTTAGTGCTACAATGCTATTAAGTGTTTAACAATTGCAGTAAGTACATCTTTTGATTTTATATTTCTTTGTGTACATTTTGTCCAACGCTGTGGTCTCGAGGTAGCGTGCTGCCTTGTCATGCAGCGGGCCCGGGTTCGATCCCCGATCGGGACAGTTTTTCTCGGTGAGGTTTTTATCGGGGTTTTTCCTCACCTGTAAGACAAATGTTAGGAAAACTTTAAGGTCCAAATGATCCCCGAAATCATACGGCCACCATCATCACCTTCATCCTTATCATTATCATCCTTCACTGGTGTGGAAAGCAACGGTAAGCTACCACATCTACAATTCCCTAGTAAAGCTGCAAAGCATAGCTTGAAAATGCTATGATTGCAGTGAATACCTGCTCTCGGGCAGAATTACTATTGATGGATGGTGTACATTTAAAAAAATTGTTTATACATAACCTGTTCAATTATTTGTCCACGTGAACAACGTCGCGAGTTCCTCTACGGATAAAAGTGTCTAGCAAGAACACATGTTTTATATATTCTAAAAGAACATTCACGTACAGCATATCAGTTCACAAGTTTGTACAATTAATGAAGATGCCTGAATGTTTGAATTGATTACCAAGTTTATATTACGAATGCTGTTAACATGAACAATGCTTCTAATGCGTGCAATTCAACATCCGTTGAATAGCGCTTTCATAGAAAACATAATCTGGTGTGCGAACTATAAACAATTTGAATTCCATTAAATTAACTCATTATTAAGCTTACAGGACTGTTCAGAGAGCTCATACTAATGAAATAATATTCCCACATTTATTTTGTGTATTTTGCATATATTTTGCACCAAAGAGCGATGAACAAACAGGCGAATGGAGAATATTCCATAATACTGAGCTAAATATCTGTATTGTAAATTTTAATTTGATGCTTTCATATAGGAAATACCGTATACTATTAATATATTTTACTAGATTGTATAATATTTAATATTACATAAAAAATAAAAAAAATGTATGAATATATTTAAATAAAACTTATATGCTATAATATACGTAGGGTTTAAAACTATGAATAAACTAAAATATGATAAAAGTTTACAACTACAGTATTTTCTTGCTCAACTTTATAACTAAATTTATGTTTCCAATTAAATAAATCGATATTATTGCTAGCTCGAATGAATAATAATAATAATAATAATAATAATAATAATAATAATAATAATAATAATAATAATAATAATAATAATAATAATAATAATAATAATAATAATAATAATAATAATAATTTCAGAATAAAGTTCTTAAGACAATTTTTAGAACATAGAGGGGTGAACAGACAGTTTGAAGATAACGTAACGGTAAACTGCACGATCTTTATTGGAATCCAGATTGTAATACGAACAGTAAAGTCAATGCAATGGACAGGACAGGTGACATGAATTAGAAATGAAAGAGGGGCCTGGAAAACATGAGGAAAAGCGCCCGGTAGGAAGGCTAAGAATGAAATGGAAGAATATTAACCATAATTTGAAGTAAGTAGATTTTACCGGGGATGATTGGAAAACATTAGCTGATGATACGATAAATTTGAGCCAACCCGCTATATTAGATGTTAAATATAATTTCAAAGCCTTTTATTGTTTAACTTATGGCTGACCAAGAGATTAAAAAAAAACTTAGCTATACAACCTTCTATTGGCCAAAGTATCAGTATAATTTTGAAGTCCAAACGTTTTTTGAAGACCGGACTATGTTAAGTACCTTTCCTAGCGGGAAGTTTTTACAAATTTGTTGCTAAATTAACGTCCTTTCATATTATATATTTTAAAATGTAATATGAAAAATTCCTATATTTATCTCATAGCTTTCAGGTTAGTAATACAAATTAAACTTTTGTTATCTTGGAAATATGAGTAAATTATAAAGGTAGTGTCTGGAAAAAGGAAACATTAGCAGAGACGATGTTTTGAGATACAGAGCTTCAAAGTTTCGTTTCTTCTGTAATAAAAAAGCAAAACTTTGAAGCGTATTATATTATGTCAAAACATTGTTTCTGCTTATGTTCCCTTTCTCCAGTCACTGATTTAATTAATGTTCGTACTTTATAAAACAATTTCATAAATATTATTTTTAAACATGAATTTGTATAATAATAACATAATAATTGTTATCTACTGGCGAATTTTTATCAGAACTTAAGTATAATTTTGTACAGTCGAATAGTTCAAAACCTGACTTTTTTTCATTTTCCCTTATTTAAAAATACCCTTAACTGCTAGTCATATAGGGTATATATTATAAATATATTTTTGACATTTGGCAATGAAGGCAAATATGATATGAAAAGAAAAAAGAATGCTTGAGTCGGGATTTGAACTCGAGTCTCTAAAGTCTGTAACCTTTAGCGCTCTAACCAACTGAGCTATCCAAGAATTCCAAGACAAACATACAATTTTCTTATACATGTAGTATTCTCAATTCACACAAGAGGTAGCGGAAATTTCTTTCAACTGCCATCTAGCGGCTAACCTAACAGTTAAGCAAATTATTAAAGAGAATATTTACTTTATAGCAGTAACGCTTGTATATATAGATATTATAAATATATTTTTGACATTTGGCAATGAAGGCAAATATGATATGAAAAGAAAAAAGAATGCTTGAGTCGGGATTTGAACTCGAGTCTCTAAAGTCTGTACCTTTAGCGCTCTAACCAACTGAGCTACCCAAGAATTCCAAGACAAACATACAATTTTCTTATACATGTAGTATTCTCAACCCTGAGCTACCCAAGAATTCCAAGACAAACATACAATTTTCTTATACATGTAGTATTCTCAACCCTGAGCTACCCAAGAATTCCAAGACAAACATACAATTTTCTTATACATGTAGTATTCTCAACCCTGAGCTACCCAGAATTCCAAGACAAACATACAATTTTCTTATACATGTATTCTCAACCCTGAGCTACCCAAGAATTCCAAGACAAACATACAATTTTCTTATACATGTAGTATTCTCAACCCTGAGCTACCCAAGAATTCCAAGACAAACATACAATTTTCTTATACATGTAGTATTCTCAACCCTGAGCTACCCAAGAATTCCAAGACAAACATACAATTTTCTTATACATGTAGTATTCTCAACCCTGAGAATACTACATGTATAAGAAAATTGTATGTTTGTCTTGGAATTCTTGGGTAGCTCAGTTGGTTAGAGCGCTAAAGGTACAGACTTTAGAGACTCGATTCAAATCCCGACTCAAGCATTCTTTTTTTCTTTTCATATTATATATATATATATATAATCATCATGAACGTATTTAGGTTTAGGTCGTTTGGGCCTGTTCCTATGAGATCTCAAGATGTGGTTGGTTAGTCCATCTTAATTTTGGTTTTCCTTTATCTCGAAGTCCATTAGGTTGATACTGCAATGATAATTTAGGAAAACGAAATGAGTCCATTCTTTGGACCTGTAAGACCAATTGCTTTAATAATTCTGAATTTATTCAAATATGTTTTGAACTTTTAATTTATCGCGCATATCTGTTTTTCTTTGCTTGTCCATTTTTGTCAAACCTAGGAGTGGACATACAAATCTATGTGTATGCAGTATCTATTTATTCAATTTTTTATATATTAATTTTTAATTATATCAAATTATGAATATGATGGGATGATCCGCAAAATAAAATTCCATTCCAGCATTTGCTTTGATGACTGAGAAAAATAAAGCACACATCTCAGTCTGGTTGGTCAGCACCGGATTTTAAACCCGGGACTCCCTAATTACGAGACTCGAACGTTACCCTTTCATCGAACTACTCGCTCGATGTTTTTAAATTAATATAGGTTGCATTTGTAAAATACACACGAATAGAGCAAACAAATAAATACATACAAATCATAAAAACATATCCAAATGATATCCGAATGGGCAGTAGCTCCGTTAATTCAATAATTTTTTCCTCAACATCTGGATTCCGAGTTCACGTCTCGATCACTCCGTGTGGAGTTCGTGGTAAATGAATCGGTGCCAGGACAGGTTTTTCTCAGGGTTTCTCTCTTTTTCACCTGCCAAAAATTCATTCAACGTTTTCTCCATACACATGTTATCCATTTCGTCCCATTTCATTTCATCTGATGCTGTGATTATGCGATAGGCCTCGTCACCCGGCATCCTTGTATTTTAATATTAAGGTCTTTACCTCATTTCAACCTTCGACTTAGCAGTACGAACATGAGTATAGGGTTTACTTTTTTTTCTGTTCGTGCAATAGTACTGTATTGGCGCGAATATAAGCCGCGTTTATTTTTCAAATTTCGTACATGAAAATTAAAGGTGCGGCTTATTTGTGCAGCCGATAAATTTTCACATGCAATAGTAACTTGAAATGTAGCGCACATTGCTAATTTTCTAATTTTGAAATGGAGCAACAAATGCCGAGCGCTCGTGTTTGGAATTGCCAGCAGTCGTATAGTATATGACACAACAATGTATTATTGCCTCACTCTGATGGTTAACAGTTTATATAAAAGCGGGTGCCGCGTGGCAATGCTTGACATGCGGTGTTGTCACGTTTCTCATAGCCCTATGGGTGTTTATTACACAAGGACAGCAGACATTGATTATATGTATGTTATTATTTTGTATTGTTTAACTTTTAAAATTAAAATTATATATGTATTTGTTTACTTAATAATTTAAATTATACATTATATAGCTTCTGGTCTACATACATTTAATATTCATACAACATAATGATTAAATTATTATATTATATTTTATTATTATTATTATTATTTATTATTATTATTATTAACTGTTCGGTCTGAATATTTTCCCATGGTCGCTACTTGTTGAAATCACTTATATATTAAATACATATAATATCAGATATTGTATTATTATTCGAGCTACATATCACAATAAATCACTGATAATTATAATTATAACAATTAATTACGGTACGGTATACAATTTTAAAACTGGATCGACTGCTCTACGTTCTGAGTTTTAATTGAAACTGAGGGAAGAATAGCAATCTGGCAACATCGTGGTAGTCGCGGCTGTCGAGATCTTTGTACTTTAATAACATATAACAGCTGCGGGGAAAGAAAGCGAGCCGCTTGTTAAGCATCATAGTGAGGCGATAATACTAGTCTTCATATTACAGCAATCGTGCTCTTTTGTGTGATAGGACAGACTAAAACAGATATGGTAGTACGCCTAGCTACTACGGTAAATTTATTCTTCAGCAATGAGTGAAAACGTCGCGTCTAAAGAAAAGCTTCTACAAATTTGGCAATTGGGTACAGTTATGAAGCTGGTTTCACACTTGAAGTTATTTTTTTTCTCCTTTCCCAGCTAAAATTAAGGGTTCGGCTTACTCTCGGGTGCGGCTTATATTCGGGCCAATACGGTAATTCAGATTACAAAAAAAGGGGGAATTATAATTTTAATTTAATTATCATAAGTAATGCCACGAGTGATTTCCAATTTATCTAGAGAATTTGAAAATCAAGAGTGGCATTTGTTAGGACTATTTAACGAATAAAATTAAGCTGTTTACTTACAAATCATTATTTAAATATACTTATTTTAAAATATTTATATATTTAATGTAAACTAGTGAGAAACGTTAGTTATGCTTCATTTGTTCATCACTGCAACTAGATCATATTATTTATTGCCAAAGAAGGATCACAATATTGTAAGAATGCACTCTATTGGAGAAAAAATGAAACACATCAAACTGTTTATATCCAACAATATAGGTTATTAATTAATTTCTGATGTCCTATGATGTAAATATGTCAATTATATTTTTCTGGAACGTTATTACCTAGGAAATAATACGTTTAATAAAATGCAAACAGTGGTTTCTTTTTATTGTGGTATAATCAATTACTAGAAATGTTTTCTATTATATCCCGCACGCAGTATCTGCTTACATTCGTGCACTGTATTTACAATCTGGGAGCCATTTGTTTTCTAGGATTCTACATCTTTATATATAAATTGCTATATTCAACGTATTTCTTAGAGAGCCACTGCAAAATAATGCTCTGGCCTTTTCAGAATGTTAAAAATGACTTTCTTTAATATGATAAACTTATTTGATACATTCCCGGTGAAACACGACTGTGATTGGTTGTAAATAAAAATTCATTGAAACGCGATTGGTCATTGACTACCATTTGGGGCATGAGTTAAATAGTCATTATAAATACGCTTTTACTATAATATTTTATTTGTTGTTGACAAAAATAAAAGTATGCTATCTAATGAACAATGAGTCAACTGTCCATTACGGATTTATTTTTACATGTACAATAGTAATTCAGATTACAAAAATAAGGGTAACATTATAATTTGAATTTAATTTTTTTAGAAAATATAAAATTATTTTAGAAGGTCGAAGTCCCAAGCAATTGTCTAGTCTTAAATATTTAGGCTGTGATATCAGTTTTAGCTTAGAAGGAGATGTAGATACAAAAAATCAATAAACTTCAGACAGTATGTGGAACGATTCAAATAACTTTTTTAAAAATAAAGTAAAAAATAATAAAACAAACTCTATGAAATTTATGATTGTGAAACTTGGGATCCAATGAAAACACAAACATAATTCAGTTAGGGGAGATGAAGTTCCTTGATCAGATTAATGGTTGTACTAAACTAGGTAAAATTATAAACGAACAAATAAATGGATTAAAATAGAACGACTTCACGATTAAATAATAAATTATAGACAAAAGAGGAAATAACATACAGACAAAATGAGTGAAGAACTTTCAAGCAAGAAGACGATGATATGTGTTGGTAGTTCTAGAAAACGATGGCCTGACGTCTTGTGAAGCTGACTTGATTAGAAATAAGCTTTCACTAAAATATTTTATTTGTTGCTGACATGAATAAACTGTTGCTATCTCATATGAACAATGAGTGAGCAATAAATAACACATAATGAACAGTTATTTACCGTACACTGTATTCTGCATCTGGAGCGTAACCGTTAACTATCTACAATAATTTAGATAATTTCTTTATCATAGAAATAAAATCAAACATGGTGGCATGTATTAACAATATACAGGGTGCCGGCAGAAGTCAGTAATCACTGCACATGGTTGCAAGGAAAAAAAATCAGATTGGTTGAAACTGGGGTTTGAATACGGGACGTTTAGAATATAATCACAAACACTACTGCTTAAACAAAACCGGAAGTCACTTTGAACAATTTCGGTAGTTGTTTTAGCATAGATGTTGTAACCTACAGAAAATAATATATTTGCATTTTCGGGTTGATTATGCTGCACTCTGCATTTTCGAATTTTTTATTACTTCACATTTATTTTATATCATTTTAATTTTATTATATTCTATGTTTTTGTTAGTATTAGCTAGTATTAGATTACATCATCATTGTAATTTGTTTAGTCTGTATTTTAATAATATCTTAAAATTGTAATATGTACGTAATTTTTGTATAATTTTACTATTCGTTGGTTGAGTGGAAGAGAAGGCCTTATGGCCTTAACTCTGCCAGCTAAAATAAATCATTATTATTATTTATTATTATTATTATTATTATTATTATTATTACTTACAACCTCAAGTATTTTTACACGCTTTATATTAGCTTGACCTGTATCTGTCTATCTATGTAACGGAATATTTCAACATGAATTTCACCCACTTAAAAACATTGGATCGACTTGAAACTTCGTATACGTGTAAAGGACCAATGACAATACAATAATTTCATAAATGTTTTCTAAGCTCCTGGCCAGGATCATCAGGACATAAAAAATAAAGACCGGTATAATAGGGTGCGGACTTATCGACTAGAGCATAATAAAAACTAAACAACCACAATAGCTGAAAATGTGTATACACAAAGTTATGCATTAGGACGAACCAAAAATGGCGGTTTGCTAGAATCAATTCTTATTTTCGGATTTCAATTAAACCCCCACTTTTAATGGTCGGTTTATTTTAATAGCATATATTGAGTTTCGTTGTGAAACATCGAAAATTTCGACCGCTAGAGCGACTTTTTAATTTCCGTAACGGAAAGTGTATTAATATTTCTGTAAATATAAATAAGTTATGAGATCCTTGCTCTCCAAAATACTCGGATATAAGATATGTAGCGTAAGGCTAAAGAGAGTGCTCTTTCTAGATATGAAAAGGAATTTAATGAATGTGTTACCTCAGCTTCCTTTCTGAATGAACTAAAAGCAATTATTTCCCCTGACATCTACTGTCGATGCAAACAAAACTAGGCAGGAAATTATGTAATGGAATGCAATGACATGGACCATTTGTCATTCCAAAGCTGACAACATATGGTGTTATTCTATTTCGAACTCTCAAACAAATGTTTGATTGAACACTTTACGAGGTTGTTACTACACTGGTATTTTATGTAAAAATAAAATTAAACGCTTCGCTGAGATAAAACGATAATAATAATAATAATAATAATAATATAATAATAATAATAATAATAATAATAATAATAATAATAATAATAATAATAATCTATTTAACAGGTTTTAAATGTATAGAACATCTTCCTCTTCCCAATATCAAGTTTTGATTCACTTCCTCCATTCATCTCTATCCTTCTAGTCACCATCCTGCAATCCCCTGTCCTTCTTCATCAAATTCATAATTCCAACTATCCATATCTTCTTAGGCCTCCCTCTTGATTTTTACAATATAATATACAATACAATACAGTACAATGTAAAACAATGTAATATAATACCATATAAGGTAATGTAATGTAATGTAATATAATATAATAAACAAATAACAATATACAGTAATTTCACTACAGGCGTTGGGATAGTAGGAGATTGTGGCTATTCTAGACAATGGGCAACAGATCTCGGTCAGGTTGTCAGTCCTGCGTGTCTTTCCTGTTAGAGGCTGAGTCGACTCCAGGTCCATAGTAGCGCAAGAAGATTTTGGCCAGTATATAAATCGTGACCCCAAAAACCTTCTAGCTTATAGCCAACTATGCTACTGTGTTCAACAGCAACAATAAATAATAATAATAACAATAATAATAATAATAATAATAATAATAATAATAATAATAAATAATATTTTTCATCATCATCATCATCAACAATCACGGATTAAGCCCATGTGGCTTGTTCCGGTCTCATAGATTCTCATTCAAAAAGTTGAATCCATCTCTTTTTTGAGTCTACCAATGTTCCTGTCTCCTCTTGGTTTGTAATTAGGTATAATTTTTTTGAATCCGATCATCTTTCATTCTTTGAACATGTTCTTTCCAGTTTTTTTTCTAGATTATTTTATTTTATCTAAAAGTTTAAAAATATTCAGTTCATTTCTAATATCTTCACTTCTTCTTTTATCTAGAAGTTTGCAGCCAGCCACACTTCTCAGAAATCTCATTTCAGCTGCTTCTATGATCTTCTCTTTTAGTTAAAACCCAAAATTCACTACCATGCAATAGTAAGGGGACTGCCACTGCTTTATAAAATTTTAGTTTTGTTTCCATTCTTGTGTTTTTAAATATTCTTTTAATTGTGCCACATATATAATTAAATTTATTAAGTTTGTTAGACAGATCTTTATTTTTAAAATAGGAGATTTCATAACCAGGTATTTAAAATGGTTCACTTGTTCAATGGGTTTCCCTTCGAGAATTATTTTAGCTCTCACGGTATCCGATCCCTTAAAGGCTAAGATTTTCGTTTTACTTATTAATATTTTCAAATTATAATTCTGTATAATGTTATTTAATTGAAAGAGTGATTTCTGAGACCATCTTCTGAGCTAGAACTTGGTCGTCTGCAAAAAGTAAGGTATCTAAGATCTTATTTCTTATTTTGAAATGTGAGTCCAAATTTATCTGCCAATTATAATTTATATGATATCGTCAATATAAATATTAAAAAAGGAGGATGAAAGCGGACATCCCTGTCTTACACCTCTATTTATTGTAGCTGTTGTATTCGTTTTATTTTTTATACTCCAGTATATATTGTTATTTTATTTTCTACATTTATAAACTTTTTATTGCAGTTATTAGGTGCTGAGGTACGCCTATTTGTTTCATTATATTCCACAATTAATTTCTGTTAACTTGTCAAACGCTTTTTCAAGATCTATAAATTCCATAAAAGGTAGTAGATTATATTCTCTATGTTTTCTCAAATAATTATATGATAGTAAAAATGCAATCTGAACACGATCCGGCCTTTCTGAATCCATTTTGGGCTTCTAGAATAATACTTTCCGTAATACATTTTAAACGGTTTAACAATATAGATGCATAGATTTTATAACAGGTACCTAAGACATTTATGCCTCTGCATTTTTCGCAATTAGAGAATACCAACTATTATTATTTCAATAATATAATAATAATAATAATATAATAATAATAATAATAATAATATAATAAATAATAATAATAATAATAATAAATATAATAATAATAATAATAATAATAATAATAATATAATAATAATAATAATAATAATAAAATAATTATGATAATAATAAAATAATAATAATAATAATAATCATAATAATAATAATCATAATAATAATAATCATAATAATATAATAATAAAATAATAATAATAATAATATTAATAATATTATTATTATTATTATTATTATTATTATTATTATTATTATTAATATTATTATATTTTAAAGTTGAATTAAACTAATTTCTCTACAATTGGTTTTTTCCCTAACATTGGAATCATCGATGTGTAAGCGGATGAAATTGGATTCGATGTTAGATACACCAAGTTTCTGCCATTGTAATAGGATAATACTACGTATATTGTATTCGTCTGTCCGCAGGCCTTGTCTTCTCTGGCAGAAGGCAGGTTGATTTTTTTTTCCACTAAATCATTGGGGCCTCATTCAGTCTTTGTGTAAAATGAGCAGAAGAAAACTTCATGAGAAAATGTCGGTGCAAAAAAACGTAAAACAGGTAGTTTACTTAAATTGGTAGCATTTTACTTAATTTTTTTTCTTTGATAATACAGTTCATTACCGTGAAACGCCGATAAATTTTGCTCTGAAGCCTTTGGTTTCAGACTTGATATTCATTTACTTGCCGTTAATCTATGATTCAGGGCCCAAGGATTTATTCCCTTCCAATGGAAGCCATACTCATGAACAATTACGCACCTAAAATACAACGCATTTTACCGAGATTTGAACTCACGTACCTCGGATCGAGAGACCAGTATAGTAGCCACTAGTCCACCGGGGCCAATCCAAATGTAAGGCTCGCCACTCTGATTCTTCTAACGTAGTTAGTAGAGATGGAACAATTCCTTCGAAAACACAATATCAGCGTATGGTTGATGCGACCAGTATGATTGACGTCAGAGGGAAGTGGGTTGAATATTTTTCTGTATCGTCTGGTTACAGCAACAGTTTAGAATAATCACTTTACATTAGTTATATTTCACTCCAAATGTTCCGAAAAGTCAGAGAGCAATTTTTATATTCCACCAAAGTATACTTTGTAAGTGTGTATCCTGCTCTTGTTTACATGTGACCGCTATTCAGAGTCACCTCTACTGTATGGTTGAAGCTTCCTCAACCTCGCGTTATTGGAAGGAAAGGTTTCATCTGCAGTCATTAGTTAAAAATAATCAATCCTTGTTTTTACAGTACGTCCCCATTAGACCTTCAACGAATATTAATGAGTTGGGGGGAGGGCTTCATCTTAATATAACACTGGTCAATATGATTTTTGTCTCATGAGTACCAATAGTTGTACTTAATTCAGTTTTTTTATCGTGTTTTCAAATATGTATTCGGAATTTCTCCATCACCCACAGTTTTTTTTATTTCAATTTCAATTAATGGATTTAAATAATTATTTTTTAACAACGTTTTTTCGTCTTGGCGCAGTGAGCGTTGAACACGGGGAACACTTTCATCAGGAGATTTCAGCTATGCAAAAGAGATATCAAGGCAAATGCAATCCTAATACCTATGCTGGCCGATTATTATTGGACCATCAAGAGGGATGTTCCACAGGCGAAATATAGCAGAAAATCGTCATTTCTTACTTTCTAGGTGAGTCCGAATGTTCGAATATTGTGTAGTTACGAATGTAGAAAATATTAAAAGTGTTTGCGTCGCTAGGAAACCTTGCGTGATGGAGAAAAACCTAGATCATATTTGAATTCAGGAGAATAATACTATCAGAATCACATCTTTTTCTTTCTGAGATAAAAAAAAAGTTTGCTCAGTATAATCATCTAGTATAATAGAAATGAATGTTTGTTTGTTCGTACTTATATGCGCGCCCGTCGTACCGTTGATCCGATTTTGATGGGGCTTTTTGCAAAATGTTCAGGAGATTCCCGGAATGAACATAGGCTATAAGAGAGTTGTGATACTCAACTCCTACACCCTTATAAATTGCCCTTTGTAGTGGAAAACGTGAAAAAAAAGCTTTTTGGACGCTTAAATGGCTTATGCTGTCTAAACCATAACAGATGCACGAAATTAATGTACACAGAATTGAATATCTCAAAAAGCTCTACAAAAAAGTCCGCTACAGCATATGTTTATCTCTTACGGATAACTCATAATAACCATTTTTGTCTTACATTGATGCCAAGAAGGTAGAGACGTGTACGTAGATTCCTGTGCAAGCATAGCAGCACTTGACGGATATTCTTTTACGGATAACTCACAACAACGAATTTTGTCTTTTAGCTCATTTATGCCAAGAAGATCGAGATAAGTAGATTCCCGGGCAACATAGGGTAATCAACACGAGGAATCTTAAAATAATTACGATATATATATAATTATTTTTTATTTTTACTTATTCAACTAATCATAAGAATTACATTAATTATCGTCTTTCAGCTCATTTATGCCAAGAAGATCGGGATGAGTAGATTCCAGGACAACGTCGGGTAAACAGCACGGAGTATCTAAAAATAACTACGATGTAAATTTTTCCTCTCACTTATTTAACTAAACACAAAACACATTAATTTTGGTATTTCAGCTCATTTATGACAAGAAGATCGAGATAAGTAGATTCCCGGGCAATGCCAGGTAATCAGCATGGCGTACCTAAAAATATGAATTTATAATTATTTTCCCTTTCACTTATTCAACTAAACATAAAACCACATTAATTTTCATTTATTTAGACTTAGCAGCGTACGTCGGGTATTAGCTAATAGGAAATAATATGGTCTTGGAATAACGTCGTTGTCTTGTTCATAGGTGGCCCAGGTTAGATCTCCGGTAGGGACAAATTTTCTTGGTGAATATTTTTTTCACATGTAAGAAAAAATTCGGGAAACTTTAATACCCTATTAAACCACCCGACCACCATTTAGCGATTGAAATCACACTATAATTTTCACATGTCATTTTTAGTATAAATTATTAACTTTAAAAGTAAGGCTACATATACGAATAAATGGCATGTCTTGACATACTACGGGTTGTCTCGGAAGTGACCATGATCACATTCGGTAAAGATCTCCATGTCTTTTTGAGGTCAAACATTTATGTGTATAATTCAGAGTTAAAAATCCTTTTCTGACAGGTCGTCTGCACTAAGACTTAAAACTTAAAGAAGGCTATTAGTTTCATTTTAACTTAAATATATGTCCTGGGAGGCATGAATTACGTATAAACCCCAAAAAAAGTTGAGGTGAAAGTGAGAAAGAGAAAGTACACATAAAGTTAATGGGAATAATAAAAAAGATGGCAATGGAAAATAATTTCCATGATTATTTAACTCATGCTCCAAATGGGAGTCAACGACCAATCACGTTTCAATGAATTTTATTTTACAACCAATGACAGTCGTGTTTCACGTGAATATTATCGAATTCTGTTTATCAAAATAAAGAAAACTCCTCCTTTTTATTATCCTGAACAGGTCAGAACTTTATTTTGCAGTGACTGGCTCTCCAACAAATAGGCCTAGCAATATTTCGAACTACACATTTGATAATTGTGTGTTCAATAATTGTGTTTTAGATAATGATTTCTACTGAGTTGTTTCCTAAAAATAATTAATAACCTATAATGTTGGTTATAATATACAGTTTGGCGTGTTTCATTTTTCTCCTCTATGATGCATTCTTACAATATTGCGATCCTATTTGGCAATAAATAATATAATCGAGTTGCAATGAATGAACAAATCAAACATAACAAACATTTCTTATTTATTTTCAAACATCGCCGTTAACATTAAATATATAAAATATTTTAAAATAGCTATATTTAAATATTGATTTGCGAGTAAACAGCTTAATTTTATTCGTTAAATACTCATAACAAATTGCTCTCTTGATTTCCAAATCATCTACATACATTGGAAATCACTCCTGTATTACTTATAATACAATAATATGATACATCCTCTTTCCATATGACAACACATTGGTCTATTTGAAATTACGCCGCAGGCGAAGAGACATTACTAAGTTAGATGAAGCCATGATTAGATTTGTCAGATCGTCATGAGTGCCTCAAAGTTGAATGTTCACCAGCATTGAAATCTTTGATGTATCAGAGTCATGCTTTCAGAAATATGTAATATTGTCAAGCAAATAATTCGTCCATAGGTTAATATATTATGTAAAGAGACATCAGTTTGTTAAATTAACGAATTACGAAGGGATGTAACAATTCAGTTTGTTCTCATGAAAAGAATTATCTAAAGTAATGCCACGAGTGATTTCCAAATTATCGATAAATTCACGACTCACGAAGTGAGGAGTAAATTTATCTAGAGAATTTGGAAATCAAGAGTGGCATTTGTTAGGACTATTTAAGGAATAAAATTAAGCTCTTTACTAAAAAATAATTATTTGAATATAGTTATTTTAAAATATTTATCTATTTAATGTAAACGGCGATGTTTGAAAACAAATCAGAAATGTGAGGTTATGTTCATTCACTGCTGCTTGATCATATTATTTATTGCCAAATAAGATCGCAATATTGTAATAGTGCACCCAAGTGGAGAAATAATGAAACACATCAAACTATATATATCACAATCAACGTTACGGGTTATTCATTTATTTTTTAGTAAACAAATCAGTAAAATCAAGGAATCTTTTCATTATTTGCTATATTCAATGTATTTGTTGGAGAAAAATAATGCTTTGACCTGTTCAGAACATTAAAAGGAGGAGCTTTCTTTATCACAAAAGCAGGAGCAGATAAAGAGAAATCGATAAAGAGCGAGGGGAAACACGACTGTCATTGGTTGTAAAACAACATTCATTGAAACGTGATTGGTCATTGACTATCATTTGTGGCATGAGTTAAACAGTCAAAAAAATTACAAATATTCATTGATCCTATTAAGTAGACAAGGAAAATGATCATGAAATAAATATATATGGGCAGGATATATGACACGAATGGGGAATACAAGAAATACATGCAAGCTTCTTATAGGAGAACTAGAGGGAAAACGTCCAGTTGCTAGACCAAGAATGAGGTGGGAGAATAATATTAACTATGGTTTGAGGGGTGTAGATTACACAGGGAATGATTGGAAAATATTAGCTCAGGATAGGGATATATGGAGAGCTTATGTCCGCGCGGCCATGAACCTACGGGTTCGATAGTGCCAGTGAGCTAGTTAGTTAGTTAGTTAGTTAGTTATTAGGCACAAAGCTGACATTTATGGCGCATTCTAGCTCGTGTTTTCGATGCACATGCAAGAAATTAAATAGTAAATTACGCTTGTGCAAAATTTTCGATATTTTAAGCAATTTTTCGGAAAATTCGTGCATTTTTTCGGATTTTCGAGTGCATCAGAATATTCTCCATACCAGACTTAAAATAATCTACTTTATCATACGAGTATTTTCAAAATTATAGATCTTGATCTAACTCATTATTGTGTCAACTGAATTTATGTCACTCTACGAAGAATGACGTCAAAAACTACTTGAAATATCCATTATTTTGAGCACTTATCTGTTATGTCGCCATTATACTTATCAAAGTCGTTAGTATGATTTATAATATAAATAACAACATTACTTAAAATTATGTTCTTAAGTTATTTTTATGACGTCAACAATAATTTCTAACTTTTAAGAACATGAATCATATTATCCGCTCATAAGGAGACCACACTGGAGGCTACGCTGAGATCCAAAATCAACCATGTTTGATAATAAAATTGATTAATATTTTATTATCTTTTTACTGCAATTTGTAATTATTCGTTTAACATTATTTTAATACTTAAAATAATTTCTTACATAAGGTGAAGTTAACAGAAATTATACATAAAAACAACCCTACAGGATGAAAACAATATTAAGCTAATAGTAATTGAACTATGATTTCCTTGCATTAATCATGTAAGTTATATCTTACAAACTTCGGGTTTTCTTTAAAAAAAATTTCATCATCAGCTGCCAGAGTTGAGCAAATCCTTAACTAATTAAACTAACTAACTCACTGAAACTATCGAACCCGTAAGTTCATGGCCGCGTGGACATAAGCTCTCCATACATCCCTATCTTGAGCTAATGTTTTCAATCATCCCCTATAAAATCTACTTATCTCAAACCATGGTTAATATTCTCCCACCTCATTCTTGGTCTATCAACTAGGCGTTTCTCTTCTGGTTTTCATACAAAAGCTTCCATATACCTCTTTCATTCCCCTTTCTTGCCATATGTACTGCCCATCGCAGTCTACGTGACTTAACTGTTCTTATTATATCTGGTTTCCTATAAAGACCATGTAGTTCACTGCCTGTTCATTTATATTCTGGTCCAAAAATTCGTAAGAACTTTATTCTCAAATACTCGTAATCTCCTTTCCTCCCTTAAAGTAAGAGTCCATGTTTCGCACCCATATGATATAACTGGGAGAATAACAGTTTTATGTTTTTTACTTTAACGTTTTTTGAAAGGTTTTGACAAAAGTCCATATACTGCGTAAAAGTATGCATTTCCAGAATTGAGCTGATTTTTAATTTGTTTGTGTAACTCATTCCTATTTGTAATTATTATTCCGATAAATTTGATTTCAGCCATTCTTCAAAATTTCCCTCAT
This sequence comes from Diploptera punctata, assembly GCA_030220185.1. Taxonomy (NCBI): domain Eukaryota; kingdom Metazoa; phylum Arthropoda; class Insecta; order Blattodea; family Blaberidae; genus Diploptera; species Diploptera punctata. Next base: position 99,742 of record JASPKZ010002683.1, on the reverse strand, counting down.
TTGTCATTACGTGTCTATTTCCATTATATAATGTATTTCTATGTGTGAACATATATCTAGTTTTATTGACGTTTACTCCCAGTCCCAATTTCTTAGTGTTACTCAATACTGTGCGTGTTGATCTATAGTATTTCCTCGCTATTGTCCAATAATACTACACCATGATATTAACAATATATATCATCATCCGGTATCATGACAGCTGCCGTCCGTCTTCCGCGCCATTACTCTCTGTCCATCCACTGTTCTGTCTCCAATCCTCTGATATTCATATCCGCTTGTACCCCTTCTATCCAAGTTTTCTTTGGCCTTAATCCTTTCCACTGGGATCCATTCCATAACAATTTTGGGCAATCTTTGCACTGGCATTCTTTTGACATGGCCATACCACTGTAATCTTTTCTTTTCTATAATGTCTATGATGACTGGCCCCTCTTGTACACCCATTATATATCCATCCATCCACAGTAATTCTGCCCGAAGGCAGGTCCTTCACTGCAATCATAGCATTTTCATGTTATGCTTGCAGATTTACTAGGGAATTGTGTAGGTGTGGTAGCTTCCCGTTGCTTTCCACACCGGTGAAGGATGATGATGATAATGATAATGGTAAGGATGATAATGATAAGGATGATGGCCATATGATTTCGGGGACCGTTTGGGCCTTAAAGTTTTCCTGACATTTGTCTTACAGGTGAGGAAAAACTCCGATAAAAACTGCCCCGACCGGGGATCGAACCCAGGCCCGCTGCGTGACAAGGCAGCACGCTACCTCGAGACCACAGCGGTGGAATATATATATATATATATATATATATATATATAACCTGAAGTAGTTAGAAATAGTTATATAAGTAGATTATATTAATATAAGCCACTTAAATTTAAATGTGAAGTTGTTTTTTTATGATTGTTATAAGTTAATTTACTGAGATTTTGTATACGAAAATTATATCAATTTATTGTGTCTGAGTTTTCTTTGTGCGTTGAAAGGACGAAGAATTTGATTTGAAAAAATCAAGCAAATATTAAACTTTGTCGTTACACAGGGGACAATTCGCACTGCAAATGTTGTATAGTAAGTTGGTGGTAGATTGCGTGGTTTTAGCCACCTCTCATCGCTCACATTCTGTACGTGACTTTCGGTTTAGTAAACAGAAGAGCGCGTGAACATTATCCCGAAGGCTAAATTGGAACGAATGTATTTTCTCCTTTCTTTCATTTACTTGCTATTGAACACGTGTCGAGGAACGGAAATTCAACATTTGTTTAACCATGAAAAGCTGTATGTTTTTGTATGCCCAAATTAATTCCTTTACTAGAGTCTTTATAGGAAGCCAGATATAATAAGAACAGTTAAGTCTCGTAGACTGCAATGAGCAGGACATGCGGCACGAATGGGGAATGAAAGACGTGCATTGAAGCTTCTTGTAGGAAAACCAGAGGGAAAACTCCCAGTTGGTAGACCAAGAATGAGGTGGGATAATAACATTAACTGTGATTTCAGGGAAGTAGAATATACAGGGAATGAATGGAAAGCATTAGCTCAGGAGAAGGATGTATGGAGAGCTCATCCGCGCGGCCATGAACCTACGGGTTGGATAGAGCCAGTGAGTAAGTAAGAAGTAAGCAAGTGTTACCATGCTCAGTCCTAATTCTTAAGTTGGCAGGTTCAAAACCGGCCGCCTTCGATAATTTTTTTCCTTCTTCTTCATCATCCAAAGATTTAAGCCTGTTGGTTCGTTCCGGTTTCATGAAAGCTAGAATTGTTAGAATTGTTCAAACCATCTTATGTGTGGGGGTCCAACATTTCGCCTTCCATGTGGTTTATAATTTACAATAATTTTGGAAATCTTTCTTCTGGCATTCTGCCAACATGTTCGTTCCAGGCGTTCCTATATTTAACTATTCGATCTGTAAGTTTGAAAATATTTAGTTCCTTTTTTATATCTTCACTAGCTAATACCCGGCGTGCGCTGCTACGCCTAAATAAATGAAAATGAATGTGTTTTTATGTTTGGTTGAATAAGTAAAAGGAAAAATAATTATAAATTTATATTTTTTAGATACCCCGTGCTGTTTATCCGGCATTGTCCGGGAATCTACTCATCCCGATCTTCTTGGTATAAATGAGCTGAAAGACAAAAATTAATGTACTTCTTATGATTAGTTGAATAAGTTGAATGAAAAATAATTATAAATGTATATCGTAATTATTTTAAGATTCCCCGTGCTGATTAGCCGGTGTTGCCCGAGAATCTACTTATCTCGATCTTCTTGGCATAAATGAGCTAAAAGACAAAATTCGTTATTGTGAGTTATCCGTAAAAGAATAGGGTACCCGCCATGTACTGCTCTGCTTGCACAGGAATCTACGTACTTGTCTAGATCTTCTTATGGTTATTTTGAGTTATCCGTAAGAAATAAACATATGCTGTCGCGGGCTTTTTTGTAGAGCTTTTTCAGATATTCAATTCTGTGTACATTAATTTTGTGTATTTGTTATGATTTGGGCAGCGTAAGCCACTTAAGCGTCCAAAGAGCTACCTTTTTTTTCACGTTTTCCACTACAAAGGGCGATTTGTAAGGGTGAAGGAGTTGAGTATCACAACTCTCTTATAACCTATGTTCGTCCCGGGAATCTCCTGAACATTTTGCAAAAAGCCCCATCACAATCGGATCAACGGTATGGCCGCGTATAAAGTACGAACAAACAAACAAACATTCATTTTTATATATTCAGTTTCGTTTCTTATCCATCAGAGTACATCCTGCTATATTTCTTAAAAATCTCATTTCAATTGCTTCTAATCTTTGTTCTTGTCTTTTAGTGATCGTCCAACATTCTGATCTATACATCAATACAGGAACAACTATTATTATATAAAATTTCCTTGTATTTTTAAGAGTTATTTTAATAGTGCCAAACATTAAATTAAATTCATTAATTTTATAATTAATACAGCCATATGCATTTTTCCAGAGTGTAAAATATCCTGATAGGGGAACTTTCAATCATTGCCTGCAGAAACCTACCTTGAAATTTCTCCGACAGAAACCTTGTGATGTATGAAGGCCGTGTCCAAAAATAGTTGCAGCTTTTTAACTGCAAGGTGCCGTAGCCGAGTTGCTAAGGCAAGATGTTTTGGCACAGAACTGTAGGACTTGTGCTAGTTCGGTTCTCAATGGGGGAAGAAATTTTATCATGGAACTTCTGTCAGTGTTAGACCGGTGCCCACACAGCATCATAAGGAATTTGGGTAGCTACAATAAGTAGCGTTGGGGTCAGGATTTTTAAACTGACCCAAACCCTCTGGCGGCACTATGGCCCTGGGGTCGACTCAGCCTCTAACGGAAATGAGTACCAGACGCTTGTTCTGGGGGTAAAGGCGGCCGTCACGCAGGGCTGACAACCCGGCTGACATAAAGTGCCGATTGTCTAGAAAAAGTGGGAGCCTTAACCTCCTACTACCCGAAGGGCCTCCTGAGGCCTGTTGTGGGATCACTTTACTTTACTTTACAATAAGTAGCGACTCCAGAATGAGAAACCAGCTATAACAGCTGGAAAACCCGACATTCTGACCACATGTCACCTCTACACTAGTTGAATGATCGTCTACCTCCGTGATTAACACATGTGGATGTAAGGCCTAGCAGCCGGCTTGTATGCCAAGGGCCTTCTAGGCCTGTCGCGTCATGGAGTTTGAATTTTAATTGCAAGACACTAAAATGTAGCGCTAAATCTTTCATTTAAACTACAGTACAGGGAATTAATACAACTTCTGCCTTGGTGATTAGATAGTCCTGACAACCTGCCCCTTCGCCGCGTCCCGCCACATTCCATTCCAGTCTACTCAAGCAGGGAAACACATGCTTCACACAGTATGTTGCCATTACTGGATTCTAGCTTCCATTTGTGTGCCTTGCAATTAAAAATGGCAGATTTTATTTCTGACACGGCCTTGGTACATCACAAGGCTTACCTGGAAGAAAATTTCAAGGTACGTTTCGGCATGTAATGTTCGCTAGTTCCTTGTGAGTATGGGTTCTTTCGGAGGAGCGATGGAGACGTGGGTCCCTTGTCGTAGATTTTCAGCACGTAACATAACATGGCGCCTGAATTATTGGAGAATAAAAGTAGCTTTTAACATAAATTGGCCTGGTAAGAAATATGTGTTACGGATGTAGATATTCAATAACGATCTGGATTGGGCCATTCAGCTTCAGGAAAGAAATTGGTCCCTCCATCGTTTCTTAGGTCGTCAAGCGACTCTTCGACCAGTGAGCCTGTAGTTGGTGTAAGGAGGTGTTCATGCTAATTTTATTTTGGTATATTTTGATGGTTTCAGTGGTTGCTGGTGTTTTGAGAGCTGTGCGGATATCTTAATTTCGCATGTGGTCATAAAGTGTATAACCCGCTAAAGGTCTTAATAACTTCATTTCTGCAGCTACTACCCTACTTAATATGCCTGTAGTAAGAGTCTGGGATATAGATAAAAGAGTATATTCATTGAGAGGCTAATTGCAGAGTGTAGTTTACGATCGTAATTACCAGGGCAAGGAGTTTGATTCACTTGCATTTTTTTTTTCAGTGAGTACTATACAATGCTCAGCTAGATATAAATGCGTTTTGACGGAAAATTATCTTAAATTGGCAGCTTTGTTATTGCATTTATTTGCAGTTTTGTCAATTTTTTGGTATATTGCATCTTTTGTGGATTTTCTAGCATATTTGTGCTTATTTCAAACACTCAAACATACTTTTTGGCAGTTTTATGCGTTTTCACAAGGAAATGTGCATTTTTTAAACATAATTTACTTTTACTGTCTCTACCAGTATAAAAATTGACTTGAACTTAAACATTTTATGAAACGAGAAGAAGTTCAATCTGCCCACATTCAACTAATTGTACATAGGATTCGTTTATAGAATACGTTCATTAGTGGAGCTAAGGGACCTAGTGAAAACTGTAGTAAATTATCTAGAAAAAGTGAGTAGGGAAATGGGAAAGGATGTGTTGAAGAAAATGATAATGATTTTGAGTAAAAATAAAATATATATAAATGATAAGCTGTCTTCAATAGCTGATGTTATGTCAGGTGAAAATTATTATGTAGGGGTACTACCAGGGGACTTACAATCCAGTGAAATGGTTTATTTTAAATATTCACCTTTAGTATCGCTAGAAGTGGAAAGAAGTTTCTCGATGTACAAGTCATTATTAAGGGGGGGGGGGTAATGGGTGAAATTTCTACTTTCTACATTTCTTGAGCTAGAGACTTGAATTTTTGTACAAACATTCACAGTATGATAAATAATGATATGTGTAAGTTTCATTCTTGTGAGACATTTATTTTATGAATTATTAAATATTATATTTTAAAAAATGCATATATTATAATTAAATGGGTGCCACAATTTTTTAGTAAAATGTCTGATTTTTTTCCCTACAAGACCCCTAAAATATTCAGAAAAAGATCATATATTAGAATTCTTATAATGTGAATACAAAGGGGGAAAATAATGTAGGCCTACCTCATGCTTGGAATTACGAAAAAAAAATAATTGAATACATTTTATTTCTTAAAATACTACTTAAATTATGAAACCCATACACTACTTTGTTACCCATTGTTTTTGGGACAGGCAGTAAACATTTGAACCTTCTAGGACAAAACGTCTGAATTTCATTCAATTTCGAATGTACAAAAATGCAGTGAAAATAAAAGTGTTGAAGAACAAGTCTAATGGTGTGCATGCAGGTAGTATGTAACAGGCGCAGCCTTTTAACTCTGACGTAATTTAGGGCACTTAGAAGCGCCATAGGCCTCTGAAACTTTGCCGACGTATACATTAGAATACAGGCTATTTTTTAGTACAAAAACAAAAAAATGCCAATTTTGATCTCAAATGGTCAATTTTTCTCCAATCGCCCCCCTTAAGAGACAATCAAAAATGCTTCTCCTTTAACAATCTACAGCAGTTGTTTGTTGTACATTGCAATGCAGGACTAAAAAAAGTGAACACTCTATATTTACCTGCAAATGTGAATTTTATAAATATCATATTACATTATTTTTAATTTTAGTGCATTTTTGGTAATTGTTAGTGCATTATTGCTTTTTTATAATGCTTTGTCCTGTATTTTATTGTGCATTAATATCCTTGCCCAAGTGATTACATTGTACCGAAATCAAGATTTCGATACAGGGATTACGTCATACTGCGCAACCTATTCGTCATCGCGTCTCCATTTCGTGTGTGATCTTTGTGAACAGTGCCAAATGCTCTCCTACCTAACCCTTCCCTTCCTAGTACACTCCGTGTGCTATCGCGCATTCTCCCCTCTCCTTGTGAACTCTCATAAAGAGCTGTGTTTTCTAACATCAGAGGATCATCTGTTGAGTTATCGTCGGAGTCGGGTCAGTATAGCTCAGAAGAGCTAGTTTGGTTTGTTAGTCCTTTAGGCCAGGGTGGGGCCGCAAGAACCGTGTACCCAAACCCTAGGCTGGACTAGTGTAAGTGTAAATGTATGTATGTTTATTAATATTATTTTTGTACAGATGATCAATGATAGCATTATTTTCTTTGCCAAACTAATTATTTATTCATTTATTTTCAATGTTATATCTGACTATATATTTTTTGACACAAAAAAATGAAGACATCTTAGAAGAATTACACATGGAATCTTTAGAAAACAAAATTTCTGATTATAAGTCAAGATGGATGCAACATGTTCATCGAATGGAAGATCACAGAATACCCAAACAAATGTTAAGATATCAACCTGCAGGAAGAAGAAGACCAGGACGTCCACTCAAAAGACTTCTGGATGGTGTTTCTCTTGAGGCCGAAACAGGTCAACAAATGGCCTAAATTCGTGAATGTACTATGATGATGATGATGATATATTTTTTGACTCGCATTAAACTTTAGTTGTCTATTTTAAGTACATTTTGCCTATTTATTTAGTAGCTAGCCTATGTCAGATATGAAAGTAAAATTCCAAAGCTTACTCAAGCGTGTGTGAGTTCCTCTTTCCTTAAAGCTTCCACGATTATAGCTTGTAGCTAACTGCACATCACATGTTTGATAATTTATTAAGGAAAGTTGAATTAATCTTTGTCTTTTATGGGCCCGGGCAAAGATATCTTAATTTGAGCAGTCTATGTATTCTATTCAAAATATTTATCAAAAACACACGCGGTGTAATCTTTGATAGTAGATCGCGTGGTTAAAGGGTTCAAGTCCCGGTGCAATTAATGGTAGCATTGAGCGTGGTTTCGCCGGTGTAAAATGATAGGTTTGAGCGTGGTTACGCCGGTGCAACATATACGGAGATAGAGCTGAAATAATTTAATTAATCTGTTATTTTAATTAAGGCACCAATTATTGCTCTCGATAATGGTCATCGTATTTTATCAACCATATGGAATATTATTTCAATAATTTGTCATTAGTTATTTTATCTCACAAGGAAATTTTAAACATTGAATGTCGAAACCTACCTTGAAATTTCTCCCAGAGAAGCGTTGTGATGTACCAAGGCAGTATCTAAAAATAAACTATCTGCCGCTTTTAATTGCAAGGTACAGGAATCAAAGACAGAATGTAGGAATGGTAATCCACAGTGCGAAACAGATGGACGTCCCTGCTTGAATAGAGTTGAAAGGAATGAGGCGAGAGGTGAGGCGATGGCAAGTTGTCAGGGTTATCCATTCCACCAAGTCAGGAGTTGTATTAACTTCCTCTAGTTTAAATTAGAAATTTGCCGCTGGATTTTAGTGCCTTGCAGTTAAAAGAGACAGGCCATTTTTAGACGGGGCCTTGGCATATCACAACGCTTCTCTGGGAGAAATTTAAAGTTAGGTAACGCATGGAATGGTTGAAAGTTCCCTTGTCCGAATCATGAGTTATCCCAAACAATTATTACCATCATTTCCGTTATCTGGGTGATGACTGCTTCAAGGAATCCATGCCAAAGGCTCAAACACTGGGGCATATTCCTAGGAACATGGAATGTTAGAACATGTTGAACAGACAGACTAACGGAGAAGATTATATAACAGTGAGCTACATTATCTTCATAGGAAATCAGATATAATAAGAACAGTTAAGTCTCGTAGAGTGCGATGGGCGACATGTGGCACGAATGGGGAACAAATGAAGGACATGGAAATCCAGAGGGAAAACGTCCAGTTATTAGACCAAGAATAAGGTGGGAGAAGAACATTGACCATGATTTGAGGGAAGTAGATTATACAGGGGATGATTGGAAAAGCATTAGCTGAGGATAGGGATGTGTGGAGAGCATAGGTCCGCGCGGCCATGAACCAACAAGTTCGATAGTGCCAGTAAGTTAGAGTTAGTTAGTTATTCTTTTTATAATTATCATAAATGATATCACGAGTGATTTCCAATTTATGTAGAGGGTTTGGAAATCAAGAGTGGCATTTATTAGGAATATTTAACAATTAAAATTAAGCTGTTTACTCACAAATCATTATTTAAATATCCATCTATAGTAATTCTGCCCGAGGGCAGGTCTTTCACTGCAATCATAGCATTTTCATGCTATGCTTTGCTGCTTTACTAGGGAATTATAGGTGTGGTAGCTTCACGTTGCTTTCGACACCGGTGAAGGATGATGATGATAGCCGGATGATTTTTGGGGACCTTTGCGACCTAAGTTTCCTGACATTTGTCTTACAGGTGAGGAAAAACCCCGAAAAAAACTTCACACCGGAAGCTTGTCCCGACCGGGGATCCAACCCGGGCCCGCAGCGTGACAAGGTAGCATGCTACCTCGAGATCACAGCGGTGGACATTTAAATATAGTTATTTTAAAATTATATATATATGTATGTATATGTGTGTGTGTGTGTGTATGTGTGTGTTAACGGCGATATTTTAAAACAAATGAGAAATGTTTGGTTATGTTTAATTTGTTCATCACTGTAATTTGATCATACTATTTAGGATCGCAATATTGTAAGAATTTACCCTAGTGGAGAAATAAAAATGAAACATATCAAACTATATATTATAACCATCATTATAGTTAATTAATTAATTTTTTTAAGAAACAAATCAGTAAAATCATCATTTAAAACACAATTATTGAACACATAATTATTAAATGTGTAAGTTGAAGGAATCTGTTCATTATTTGCTATATTCAACGTATTTGTGAGGGAGTCAGTCACTGCAAAATAATGCTCTGACCTGTTCAGAATATTAATTAGGAGGAGCTTTCTTTATTTGGTAATCAAAATTAGATAATTATCGAGGTGAAATACGACTGTGATTGGTTTTAAAACAAAATTTATTGAAACGTGATTGGTCATTGACTGCCATTTGGGGCATGAGTTAAATAGTTTTCTTATAAATCAATAACTGATCTTCCAAATCCATAGAAACGTTATGCCTATAGGCCCTACAATATCTCGCTATTCACATAAATCCGATGTTAGTTGACGAAACATTTATTCACATTCCAAGTGATTTGTACAACCCTTGATGTAATGAAAGCATTTTAATGATGGAGGTCACGATGTTATCTTGTGAATACAAATTTCGCTTGGTCGATGCAAAGAAAGAGTGACTTTTAATTTTTTTTACTGATGAGAACCAAGCTGTGGTCATCCGGATATGAGGTTTGTGGAAGATAAGTAATGTACCATTCTCAGCTTCCGTGGTTATGGAGTGGGGGTGGGGAAACATTTCAGACGTCATCATCATGTGTCGGCTTTTATTGTGGGTAGTGGGTGGACCCTCAGCTACCAACTGTTGGTCTTGAAAGGCTTCCTGCTGACTCTGGAGAGCCACCAGTTGGCCTAAACATCGGACAAAAATAAACCTTCTCATAACAATGCCATTCTATTCCCACCAATACAAAGTTGTTTTCAAACCTCTTTCCTCACTAAAGTATCGGGAGAGAGCGTTGAAACGTAGAATTTATATAGAAATGTATTTGTTTCTCCTTATGTTAGAACCGGGCGTTTCTAACTGGGGGCTCGCGAGGCTTTTTCTTGTTGTCCGGGAAATAATCTAAATAAATTTACATTCAATAGATTTAAACTATCCCTAAGAATATCAAAAATTCCGTGCATCTTCTTATTAAAATATATATTGTTACCGGCACCCCCAACAAAATAATTTTAAAAATTAAAATCAATAAATCCGATATATCATACTAATAAAATTATTAAACTCTATAGGGTCTTCTCGTCCCATAAAACCATTTAAGCTTTTTTACTTAATAATTAAATTCAATTACATTAAAATAATTAACATAGAGCTCTGATTGTGCAGTAAAAAAGTAGACATTACTTACCTATAACTTAAATGTTAGATTTCATATTTACAATTATTTTTTAAAAATAAATACTGTGATCCGCCAATCAGCTCCTATTATACTAACTAACTCACTGGTACTATCGAACCCGTAGGTTCATGACCGCGCGGACATAAGCTCTTCATACATTCCTATCCTGAGCTAATGTTTTCGAATCATTCCCTGTAAAATCTACTTCCCTCAAATCATAGTTAATATTATACTCCCATCTCATTCTTGGTCTATCAAATTGACGTTTTCCATCTGGTTTTCCTACAAGAAGCTTCCATGCACGTCTTTCATTCCCTATTCGAGCGACATGTCCTGCCCATCGCAGTCTATGAGACTTAACTGTTCTTATTATATCTGGCTTCCTATAAATACCATGTATTCACTATTATGTAGTCTTCTCCATTCATCTGTCTGTTCGTCTCTCTTTGGTCCAAACATTTTCCTAAGAACTTTATTCTCAAAAACTCGCAATCCCCTTTCCTCCCTTAAAGTAAGAGTCCATGTTTCGCATCCATATAATATAACTGGTAGAATAATAGTTTTATTTATTTTCAGTTTAACATTGTTTGAAAGAAGTTGGGACGTCAAGAGTTTCTGTAGGAGTGACGATCTTTCACCGTAAAAATACAACTGTCAAGAAATGGGGATATGGGTTCCACTGTGGTAAAATTTTCCCGAGATCATCCCCCATTCGATTCTCCGCGCGGGGACTACTTCAGGGAACCCATGCCAAAGGCTCAATAATCATTTATTAAAACATATATTGTTACCGGCACTCCAAGAAAATAATTTTAAAAATTGAAATCAATAAATGTGACATATCATACTAATAAAATTATTGAACTCTATAGAGTCTTCTCGTCCCATAAAATCATTTAAGCTTTTTTTTTTTACATAATAAAATTGAATTACATTAACATATGACAGTAAGAATTAACACAGAGCTCTGATTGGAGCAGACCGGCTTCAACTTTCACATTGTGCAGTAAAAAAGTAGAAATTACCTATAACTTAAATGTTAGATTTCACATTTACAATTATTTTTGTAATAAATACTGTGGTCAGCCTATCAACTCCCATTATACAGTAATTATAATTCCAAGACCCAAATTGGAAACGTAGGTTACACTGGTCGACAAAAATGAAGTTTTTTCTTTCACAAGAATAAAAATATCAGGCTTTAGAAGTATTTGTTATCCTGAATTTAAATATCATTTCAATTTTTTCCTATCAGGCAAGAGTTTTCTATCCCCCCTTAAAAATAAAACTTTACAAGGATTATAAAACCAACTGGAGCCTTAATAAATTTTATAAGCCTATCATCTATACTAACGGAACATTTTGAGGCCCCATTTACAATTGCAGATTCGGTTTATGGTTCAACCTTCTTTATAGCTACAGACTTTCATGGTCTTCATGTAATTATAATTTTTATAATTTTTAATAAAATCAATCTAACTTTAACTCATTCTGACTTACCTAGAAAGTGGTAGATAGTGATTTTCGGGCGTATTTTGCATCTGAAACATCTCTCTTTTTTGTCCAACAATAGTCAGCCAGTATATTAGAACACCATTTGCCTTGGTACCTCTTTTCCATTGTGGAAATTTGCTGATGAAAACGCTCACCGTGCTCGTCAGTGACAGCCCTTAAATACAGCTTGAATAAAATCGCTACATATAAAGTAAATGTTCCTATTACTGGTCAAAGAGAATGCTAAAATCAATTTTAAAAAAGTAGCTGTCACAAAAAAAAAACTGTGCCTGATGGAAAAATTCTGACTAAATATCTGATTCAGTATGAAAAAATGCACTAGATTCACTAATCAGATTTCTTGTGAAGAAAAGCTTGTCGACCAGTGTTATATCAAATGTTCACTATTTCAACATAAAAATAAAAAATATATATAAATTATAATTACTATTATTATAACGCATTGGAACTATCGAACCCGTAGGTTCAGGCCGCGCAGACATAAGCTCTCCATACAACCCTATCCTGAGCCAACATTTTCCAATATCTCCTGTATAATATACCTCCCTCAAATCATGATTAATGATATTCTTTCACCTTGTTCTTGGCCTTCCCACAGACCGGTTTCCCTCGGGTTTTCCTGCAAGGAGTTTCTATAGGCCTACTCCTCTTTCATTCCGCAATCGTGCCACATGCCCTGTCCATCGCAGTCTACAAGAAACTGTTCTTATTACAACTGGTTTCCCACAAAGATCATATAAACTCACTACTATGAATTCTACTCCATTCACTTATCTGTTCGTCTGTCTTTGTTCAATTTTTTTCTAAGAATTTTATTTATTCGTAATATGTTCTCCCACCTTAGAGTTAGAGTTATTATTTTCAAATAATCGTATTTTGTCCTCACTTGAAATATGAGTTTAATATTTTGCATTCATATATGCTATACGCACGCAAGCACACACGCACACGCACACCACACACACACACACCCACATATATATATATATATATATATATATATATATATATATATATGTGACATAAGAAAAATAAATGGCTGGACGGGAATTGAACCTGGACCTCTAGATTGGTACTCCAGTGTGCTATCCATTACACTACCGGACAAATCTAGGTCAAACATTTATTTTTTCTTTATATATATAGGCTATATATGTAATCTCTTATTATTACGAGATGTATCGAAAACTCGGTCTCCACTTCCATCTAGTTGCTACTATAACAAGTAAGCAAATTAAAGAGAATATTTTTACTTTATAGCAGTGTCGCTTTATCGATGTTATTATTATTATTATTATTTCATTCAATTAACTTAGTTTAATCTCTCATCTTATAGGTACATTTTACATGCCACATGTTACCCGGGCCTTACAGTGGCACGACCTGTCAGGGGAGAGATTTTGAACTACGGATCACAGACATACTGTTTTTGACCATATAAATGACATGGAAGGTCTCTGAATAAGTGATCAGCTGAATGTCACGGCTGCTTCGAGACAACACAACATAAGAAGAAACAACCACACATACATTCATACTAAACATGCCGAATATGATAATGGTGATGTGCAGATGATATTTGGGGACTGTTTGGTCCTTACAGTTTTCTTTGTTTTACAGGTGAGGAAAACCCCCCTAAAAATTACTCAGGAAACTTGTCCCGACCAGCGATTGAATACGGGCCTGCTGCGTACGAGGCAGCAAAGCTATCTCGTGACACCAGCGATGGATTATAATAATAATTATTATTGTTATTATTAATATTGTAATTACTTTAATGCTTCATAGTCTTCCTTAATACGTTTTAACTGCACATTTTCAATATTTTATTTGAAAGAAATAAACATTGGACATATTTTTTTACGTACAAATAAATTATTTTATATTTGGTAGTCTTACTTTATTGTGGGAGGAAAGGAGATTACGAGTATTAGAGAATAAAGTTCTTAGGAAAATGTTTGGACCAAAGATAGATGAACAGACAGGTGAATGGAGAAGACTACATAACAGACATGGTCTTTATAGGAAGCCAGATATAATGAGAACAGTTAAGTCTCGTAGACTGCGATGGGCAGGGCATGTAGCACGAATGGGAAATGAAAGACGTCCATGGAAGCTTCTTGTAGGAAAACCAGAGGAAAAACGCCCAGTTGGTAGACCAAGAATGAGGTGGGAGAATAACATTAACTATGATTTGAGGGAAGTAGATTATACAGGGGATGATTGAAAAACATTGGCTCAGGATATGGATATAAGGAGAGCTTATGTCCGCGCGACCATGAACCTACGGGTTCCATAGTGTCAGTGAGTTAGTTAGTTACTTTATTGTAGAATGTATTGATTAGATAATTAATTAGGATAATATTAATAATATCTACTTTTATTTCTGGTTAAATGGAAGATATATATTAATGACATTAAATTTGCTAGATGAGTACATCTCATCACTGCACATAATATATAACTTACTATTTCCGCTTCCCGCATCAGGAATTCCCTTTCACAAGAAGTGAGGGCTGCCGGACGTTATAATCAATTAAAAGAAATCTACGCTTATATTTACTTTAACTTTGGTTTAACTCTTATCTTGGCTCTCAACCATATAATGTGCATGTATTAATTAGTAGTTAATGTATAATTACAGATATAATAAGAACAGTTAAGTCCCGTAGACTGCGATGGGCAGGACATGTTGCGCGTATGGGGAATGAAAGACGTGCATGGAAACTTCTTGTAGGAAAGCCAGAAGGAAAACGCCCAGTTGGTAGACCAAAAATGAGGTGGGAGAACAACATTAACTATGATTTGAGGGAAGTAGATTATACAGGGAATGATTGGAAAGCATTAGCTCAGGATAGGGATGTATGGAGAGCTTATGTCCGTGCGGCCATGAACCTACAGGTTCGATAGTGCCAGTGAGTAAGTGAGTAAGTAATGTATAATTACATTAATATTATAATAATTACGTGCGCTGCAACTCCTAAGTAATTTAAATGTTTTTATACGTTGTGTACGTTAAAAGAAAATTACGGGTTAATTAATTTGTATTGGTATGCATTGCGACGAACCAAACATGGCGCTCGCGGTTGCAAGAGTCATTTTTTTATTTCGAATTCCCTACCTCTAAATGTCGGATTTCGCTGATTTTTGGATAATACTTACTTCGGTTTATTTTAATAGGATATAATGAGTTTCGTTGCAAAACAACGAAAATTGCGACCGCTAGAGCGATTTAAAAAATTTCATTTCAGGCCAACTCCTACACATGTAGTTTTAGAACGTAATAGATAGTGGCTACATGCTCGCCGTACCTGAAAACCTGTACATACAAATATTCATGAAGATTATTGAGTGGTTTAGAAGTGTAGGTAGGACAAAAAATACACACATTCGTTTTAAAAGCCTACTACTCGTAGCTAATACCTGGCGTGCAATGCTACGTCTAAATAAAATAAATGTGTTTTTTATGTTTAGTTGAACAAGTAAAAATAAAATTAATTATACATTTATATCGTAATTATTATTAGATACTCCGTGTTGATTATCTGGCGTTTCCCGTAAATCTACTTATCTCGATCTTCTTGGCAACAATGAACTGAAAGACAAAAATGGTTATTGTGAATTATCCGTAAAACATAGACATATGCTGTCGGGGACATTTTTGTAGAATTTTTTAGATATTCAATTCTTTATATACATAGGCCTATATATATAGCCTATATATAGGGCCTATATATAAATCAAGTAGGCCCTATAAATTGGAGTTTTCTTATTTAGGATATAAACTCTCTTTTGTTGAAAATTTGGATTTATCAGAGAAAATTGTGAAATTCAACAAATCAATGGGAATCATTAATAGAGTTTTAAAACCTTCATTAGTGCAAAAATCAACTCGTACTCGTCTTTATCAAATAATGGCTCGACCAGTCCTATGTTAAGGGAGTGAAGCGTGGACTATAAGGACGAGGGATGAAAGCAGACTAACAGCTTGTGAGATGAGATTTATGCGCCGAACAGCTGGCTACACCAAATGGGATCGAAAGAAAAATGTAGAAATCCTTCAAGAACTTAATGTGTCACCAATCCTGGACTACATCTCAAGATATCAGCTAAACTGGAAGGAACATGTCTCAAGAATGGCTAGATCCAGGATCCCCAAGGCAATAATGAACTACTGTCCAAATGGGAAACGGTCACTTGGTCGACCTATGAAAAGATGGCACGAAAACCGCTTTCTCAGGCCGTAACAGTTCTTCTAGGAGTAATACCTGGCAGGATGATGATGATGATGAAATTGGTGTCTATTTGTTATGATTTTTGCAGGATAAGTCATTTAAGCATCTAAAAAGCGACATTTTTAGTGGACCGATTCCCTCTTCTTTTTTGAGCTCCGCCCACACTTCGACTACTGCGACATATTACTGACTAATCTGACAACTGATCTATCTGACAGACTATAGCGTGCTCATAATGCGTGCATTCGATTTATATTCAATCTCCGTCGTTATGACCACGCGTCTCCATCATTTTAAGCCTTATCATGGCTACGGCTAAATGACAGAAGAACTTTACATTCAGATACCTTACTATTCCAAATTCTGCACACATATTAACCAAGCTATTTAACAACATGTTTTCAAAATTTATCGGCTCATCACAATTTAGGAACAAGATCACAAGAATCTTCTTTACTTTTGATACCACAGCACAGGACATGTCTGTACACTGAATCTTACACAATATCTATGACTAGAGCATGGAACTCACTTCCCAGTCATGTCAGGGACTGTCAATCGCTATCATTATTCAAATCCAAATTAACTGATATCTTAAGTTCGACACAATGAAAACATTAACTGCATAACAACTATATAGAGCATTCCATTAATAATCATCTAGGAAGCTACTTACTTTATTTTATATCATTTTAATTTTATTATATTCCATGTTTTTGTTAGTATTAGCTAGTATTAGATCACATCGTCATTGTATTTTGTTTAGTCTGTATTTTAATAATATCTTAAAATTGTAATATGTATGTAATTTTTGTATAATTCTACTATTCGCTGGTTGAGTGGAAGAGAAGGCCTTATGGCCTTAACTCTGCCAGCTAAAATAAAACATTATTATTATTATATTATTATTATTATTATTATATTATTATTATCATTATTATTATTATTATTATTATTATAGTACGTACGGTAATACGTTATATACGTTGTCCCAGAAGAAAAAATCTCTAAGTGATGGTAAAAACCCCATTGAAATAGGTCAAGTAGTTTTTGACTCCATAAAGGACAAAGAGACTCTTACCCATTTTTATATCGGAGATACATAGATTGCTAGAATTCTTTATAACATCAAATTCCTTTAACGTGGTCACCGACAGACCTACTAGATTGAAGCAGGGAGTGGCTTATTTCAGACTCTGTAATGTGCTATTTATTCTTGCATCAATTAATTCTTATCAATGTAACCATCAGCGCGTGTGTAATTTATTTCAAGTTTTATCCCAGAGTAGGTAACACGGCTCTATTTAAAACATTGTAATTTCTAAGATATGGTAATTCTTATCTTGCACATCTTGCTTTCAAATTTAATATAGATAGTTTTCATGAATAATGAATAAAATAGGTTGCAATATTTGCATTAATTAACCTTTTTTCGATGGCTACAATATATAACGAAAGGGGCATGTTGTTGAAAAAAGTAAACTAAACTTATACTTCTAGAATCTGAATGAGATCAAATTACTTTTTCTGCTGCTAATGTGGATGAAAAGCGTGATAATTAAAACACCAAACTTATGCATCTTGGATTGAAAAGTAGAGGGACAGAATCAGGTAAGTCACTTTTTTATCGAAATTGATTTTGAGGTGGCATTAGATTCTCCATGGAAAGCACTATCATTTTGAAGCGTAAAACAGTAAAATATATAGAAAACTTTGCCAATTTCATGATACTAAGATTTTATACCATTATACCTTAATATGATGAAAATTTCAGCTTAGAGTCCTAGGAATATTAAAGTTAAGGATATATGAACGAATTATATATGCTGAGTTGTCAAATATATATTTTAGTACTGATATGACATCAATTACATATATATTTTTCTTGAGGTTTAAAGAATTTGCGTAATAGTATTAGGGTGCATTAGTGACAAACTTTTTAATCTCTCTCCATGTTACATCCAATGTATTTGAAATTTCATTTATAAACAGTCAACCCTTGACACTTTGCATGGAACCACATATCACATTTTCGACATTGTATCCATGGCTCAACTTTTGTGTTGACGCATATCCACTCAAAAATGTTCTTCAAACACAGACAAATATTCTCTCTAACAACAGTTAGCATGAACGAAAACACTTTCTCTACAAGTTAACAAAATACACCCAAGGATTGCTGTTATCACAAATATGAAAACACAGCAAGAAAGAAGACTTTCTGCCATCTGTGAGGCAGAAAAAGAAATTTTCTGGCCAGTACAACTTGGTTACAAACGAATGAAAAAATATAACGAAATTATTCTTGTCACGAAATTAGCCGAGTTCGGCATACAGTTTCGTCATGAATTAATTTAACTAGTTTGGCATACAGTGTAAGGAAGTTATGTTGTGAAACTTAAAGTACAATTTATAGGTTTCAAGGAAGAAGTGACTAACCTGGTTTTTTTCACTATACCTTTCAATTAAAAAATGTGCTACTGTTAGATAATAATTGTAATTATTTGTAACAATTAGGATTTTAATAGGCTAAACGACGCCAAGTTTTATACATCATGAAGAAAATTTGATGAGTTGTTTTAGTACAGATCGACTGCTGTTATCGTACTAGTGGTAACATAGATGTGTCAGATACAGCGGGTCCGAGTTCTATCCCCATCGAGGAATGTTGCATGGGTGAGGTTTTCTCGATGTTCTTTTCCTTTTATAAGATTCATGATGTGTTCCGTTGAGGTATTATTCAAAATTAAAAAATATAAAATTATGGAATATTCACCAGAAAGGTCCGTCTCCTCAACTTAATTAGTTAAATAACTAATTAAGTTGAGAAGACGGACCTTTCAGGTGAATATTCATAAGTTCTTTTCCTTGTCTGTAAGACAAATGTCGAGAAACTTGAAGGGGCAAATATTTCCCTATAATCATCTGCATATTTTTTATTCAATGTTACCAAGTTGTCATTTCAATATTCTGCTATTCTCTCCTCGCGTGGCGTTATTGTAACCCACTAATGAGGTTGGGGCGCCTGAAAGGCGGAGTTACGCTGCCCCTATGATATTATGATAGGTGATGATGCGCCAGAATATGCCTTAATCTTAAACTTAATAAATATGTTAATGATTATAATGATGGTCAGATGATGTTCGGGGGCCACTTTGTAATAATCATAATTAATGCCACGAATGATTTACATTTTATCTAGAGGATTTGGAAATCAAGAGTGGCATTTGTTAGGACTATTTAACCAATAAAATTAAGCTGTTTACTCACAAATCATTATTTAAATATAGTTATTTTAAAATATTTATATATTTAATGTAAACGGCGATTTTTGAAAACAAATCAGAAATGTTTGCTTATGTTTCATTTGTTAATCCACTGCAACTTGATCATATTATTTATTGCCAAAAACGATTGCAATATTGTAAGAATGCACCCTAGAGAAGAAAAAATGAAACAAATCAAACTATATATTATAACCAACATTACTTACTTACTCTTACTCACTGGCACTATCGAACCCATAGGTTCATGGCCGCGCGGACATAAGCTCTCCATACATCCCTATCCTGAGCCAATGCTTTCCAATCATTCCCTGTATAATCTACTTCCCTCAAATCATAGTTAATGTTGCTCTCCCACCTCATTCTTGGTCTACCAACTGGGCGTTTTCCCTCTGGCTTTCCTACAAGAAGCTTCCATGCACGTCTTTCATTCCCCATACGTGCAACATGTCCTGCCCATCGCAGTCTACGAGACTTAACTGTTCTAATTATATCTGGCTTCCTATAAAGACCATGTAGTTCATTGTTATGTAGTCTTCTCCATTCACCTGTCTGATAACCAACATTACATATTATTAATTTATTTTTTTAAGAAACAACTCAGTAAAATCATTATTTAAAAACAGCAATTATTGAACACAATTATCAAATGTGTAGTTCGAAGTAATCTGTTCATTATTTGCTATATTCAACCTGTTTGTTGGAGAGTCAGTCACTGCAAAATAATGTTCCGACCTGTTCAGCATATTAAAAAGGAGGGGCTTTCTTTATTTTGGTAAACAGAATTCGATAAATATCGAGGTGAAACACGACTGTGATTGGTTGTAAAACAAAATTCATTGAAACGTAATTGGTCATTGACTCCCATTTGGAGCATGAGTTAAATAGTTCATATAACATTTGATATCTGTTTAGTTGATGCCTATATTAGTGTAGTTTCTGCAGATTAGGGACATATGGGAAGCGTGTATCGTGCGGCCATGGATCTCTGGGCTCCATAGTGTCAATGAGTTTGGATTTATTTTAATATACGAGCAATAAATACAAAGACAGGTATTGAGGAACATAATAAATCCATGATACAACAGTTCCAAGAACTAACTGATCGCTTTTAGTGATTAACAGATGGTAATAGTGGGAATAACATGGCTAGTGTGACGAAATTCCTCAACTTACGTTTCGTTTCATTAGGAGGACTTTGTTATTTAACAATTCAAGAAGTTACTAATTTGTCATTGGGAGATAGAGGACTTATTTTCAGATCGTGCGTTTGAAGCAATTTTATATAGTTTATCCTGCACTCGAATTAATTTTCCTCGAATACTAGTAAGACACGCTAACCATTTTGTCATCCTTATTTGATACCCATCGATTAATATACGAAGATAAACATTAATAAATAGGCCTAATTAACTAACCAACTCACTCGTGAACTGTCGAATTCTTAGGATCATGGTCAGGAGTACAAATGCTATATATATATTCGTACAAATATCTCTATTCTGAGCTAATGTTTTCCAATCATCTCCTGTATAATTTACCTCTATCAAACGATGACTAATGTTATTCTTCCACCTCAATCTTGCCTACCTACTGTGTACTTTTGCTTTGGGTTTCCTACAGGTATTTTCCATGTTTCACTTTCATTCTCCATTCGTGTCATATGTTCTGTTCTACTCAGTTTACGAGATTTAACTGTTACTACATCTGATTTCCTATAACGATTATGTAGCTCATTGTTATGTAGTCTTCTCCATTCACCTGTCTGTTCATCTCTCATAGGTCCAAAAAAATTCCTAAGTACTATATTCTCTAATACTCGTAATATTTTCTCCTCCCTTAAAGTAACGGTGCACGTTTTACATCCATATCTATCCATAGTAATTTTGCTCGCGAGCAGGTCTTTCACTGCAATCATAGCAATTTGATGCTATACTTTGCAGCTTTACTAAGGAGTTAAAGGTGTGGTAGCTTCCCGTTGCTTTCCACACCGATGAAGGATGATGAATAAATTATAAGGATGGTGATGTAGGCCGGATGATTTTCGGGGACCGTTGGGCCCTACGCTTCCTGACATTTGTCTTACAGGCGAGGAAAAATCCCGAAAAAAACCTCATCCAAGAGCCTGTCCCGACCAGGAATCGTACCCGGGCCCGCTGCGTGACAAGGCAGCACGCCACTTCGAGACCACAGCAGTGGGCTCACGTCCATATAAGTGGAAGAATAATATTTTTATATATTTTAATTTTACTATTTTTTTTAGATATTTGGTATGACAAAAGTCCCTGTAATGCGTAATAGAATGTATTTCCAGAATTGAGCCTAATGTTAATTTTTTCCGTACTTCATTCTGTTTTGTAAATATTGTATAAATAAACAAGAAAAACAAAATAAAAAAGTATGGTGTGAATAAAGGGAAAAGTAAGTAAATGAACAAACGAAGGTAAACAAAAGAGCATCCTCCGAACGAACGAACGAACGAACGAACGAATAAAATAAATCTCCGTTGCGTAACAATGCTGCCAGAATCTAGGTCTGCACTGAACTTGGTCAGGTATATCAGGTTTGACCATTTCTGGGTTTCTTTTCATATAAATAATAATTATAGATCTAATTTTATTGCATTGCAAATAATTGATGGAAATGGATATCTTGAAGCCTACATGAAACAAATCAAATGTATCCTGGCCTGATGCACTTTTTACAAGAAGAACTAGACAACTAGAGTATTTAAACTCTTTCTTTTCTCCGTTATACGTATACTTACGAGTTTCAAGATGTCACAGAAGTACTTTTTGTTAAATCCTTTGACATCATCTTAAATTTGCGTTAGCGGCAGATTACAGGATTGCGGACTTTGTCCATGTCACTTGTGTTTCTCTGCTGCAAGATCCAGGCTTTAACAGTCTTTCACATGAACGTTATGAAGATAGTTATGAACTACAAAATCTTCACGTCCATTAAATTTTAATGGACGATTTTAACAACGGAAAGTAATATAAGACCCTTTTATCTATTAATGGATGTATAAATTGTGCACATAGGTAAGTGAACCCCATGCTACCTTAATTTATTTTGTAATCACCCCTTGTGTACATATTACTACTACCTGTTTCGTCTAATTTTAGTTGTTGCATTCTTTTATAAATGTAATGGAGTTCAGAATATCAAATCCCATCTTCTGTTAAACATAAATGCCACACTAAACTAAATATTATTTTAATAGCTTTAAATTTCGCACGAACTGTTTTAAGTTAATATGTGCATGCTAATGTACAGTAAGGTTGCCTAATTCCATCATAATTTTTTATTTTTACATTTTTGTGAAATTGTAACATTTTGAATAATGGTGACAAAATATGAATACAGGAACATAGAATGAAACTTTTACAAGATTGTTTATCGAAGTCACACCAAACCGATGTACAATTTGCCCTCAATACTTCATTCTTTTCTTCAAGACAAGGATTCCTAAATACGTGAAATAGTACATAAATCCGTGATAGTGGTATCTTCTTCTTCTTCCTTTCATGTGATAGACCTAGTGGTCTGTTACGGTCTCAATCCAACGTTTGAAGGGTCTGCCCAAAGATCTCTTGCCTGGTGGCTGGTAATTTAAGATCTGACGTGGTATTCTTGTTCTGCTCATTATCTTAATTCCGTGATATTAAAACAGAAGCTTACAAAGTAAAAATAAAACTGAATTCCCAGTTTATTAAAGTTTATAATCAATAGTAGATGCTATAAAGTGATCCCACCACAGGCCTCAGGAGGCCCTTGGGGTAGTAGGATGTTAAGGCTCCCACTTTTTCTTGACAATCGGCACTTGATGTCAGCCGGGTTGTCAGCCCTGCGTGACGGCCGCCTTTACCCCAGAACAAGCGTCTGGTACTCATTTCAGTTAGAGGCTGAGTCGACCCCAGGGCCATAGTGCCGCCAGAAGGTTTGGGTCAGTTTAAAAATCCTGACCCCACCGGGACTCGAACCCTCGACCTTCCAACTTGTAGCGCAGTGCCTTAACCACTACGCTAATGCTATAAGAGTGCAAATACAAAAAAAAATCATAAGTGAAATCAAACGACATTAATATTTAGGCCTATTTCCCTCTAAAATTAAACTTATCATTAAATAATAAGGGGGCACGCCGTAGCGTAGTGGTTAAGACACTGAGCTATAAGCCGGAGGGTCGAGGGTTCAAGTCCCGTTGGGGTCAGGATTTTTAAACTGACCCAAACCCTCTGGCGGCACTATGGCCCTGGGGTAGACTCAGCCTCTAACTGAAATGAGTACCAGACGCTTGCTCTGGGGTAAAGACGGCCGTCACGCAGGGCTGACAACCCGGCTGACATAAAGTGCCGATTGTCTAGAAAAAGTGGGAGCCTTAACCTCCTACTACCCCAAAGGCCTCCTGAGGCCTGTTGTGGGATCACTTTACTTATTAAATAATAATGTTAAAAGTACACGTGGTTATATGTGTAATTATTATAATATCTATAAAGGTTCCGGTTGGCCTCAAATTTCTTGAAAAGTTAGAAATTCAATTGATAAATTTATTTGTTGAAATTCTTTCAATAACAATTGGTATAAATCTGTATGCAAACGAATATACTAGCCCTACTTACTAGCAAAACTATTGTCCCCTATAAACATAAGCATGGAATACAAATAAATAATAGTTTTAAAAAACTAAAAGAACACGCTTTATTAGAAAACTAAAAAAATGAAAAATAATTTTAATTTCAAACACGCTTGGGATAAAATAAAGTGGTCAACAAAAAAATCATCTCCAACACATATAGAATAAAATTAGAGTTATCTACAAAAAGAAAATAATTTTACCATCAAAAGTGTGGGGTGCTCTATATCAATTAATATATTTAATAATAAACAGATATTGGTAAAAGTAAGCTCTCTAAGAAGAAAATGTAAAAATTATAAAAAGCACCCCACGCTTTTGATGGTAAAATTATTTTCTTTTTGTTGATAACTCTAATTTTATTCTATATGTGTTGGAGATGATTTTTTTGTTGACCACTTTATTTTATCCCAAGCGTATTGGAAATTAAAATTATTTTCAATTTTTTTTAGTTTTCTAATAAAGCGTGTTCTTTTAGTTTTTTAAAACTATTATTTATTTTTTTATTTTTTAGTTTTAATATTTTACAGAATAAGATAAAAATGTAAATATCTTTAAATTCGATACTATTGTAGTATGAGCTAAAAGTAATACTCTTCTATAAAAATGAACCCTCCCAGCCGGATTTGAACCAGCGACGTATGGATTACTGAAATTATATACCACTAAGAGTTCACTGCTCTACCAACTGAGCTCTTACAACGATTGACTAAAAAGTCGACAAGTCCGCAACCTATTATACCAGTTTTCATTTTTTTGATTTTCGGATGATTCTGGCCAGGATTTTAGAAACAAAATATGAAATTATTGTATTGTCACGGGTCCTCTACACGTATACAAAGTTTCAAGTCGATCCAATATTTCTAAGTGGGTGAAAATCGCGTTGGAAGATTACGTTACATTGATACAAAAACACTTTTTTTGATTTTCTGATGATTATGACCAGGATTTTAGAAAATAAATATGAAATTATTGTATTGTCACGGGTCCTCTACAAGTATACAAGGTTTCAAGTAGATCCAATGATTTTAAGTGGGTGAAAATCGCGTTGAAAGATTCCGTTACATAGATAGATAGATAGGTAGATATATAGATAGATAGATAGATAGATAGATAGATAGATAGATAGATAGATACAGGTCAAGCTAATATAAAGCGTGTAATATCCTCAACTCGTGTCCAACTCGAGGTCGGGTTGAGGAATAAAATGAGATGAAGCCCCTATATTTATAGAGGTCTGTGAACGACAAGGGTGCCGGCCTACCACTCCTGAAGCACCGTCACAGGGCCGGATGAACGAAATGAAACGAAATGGATGAGATGTGTATGGAGAAATGGTGGAATGAAATTTGTGGAAGGGGAAAACGGGAGAAAAACCTGCCCAAGCTCCGTTTCGTCCACCACAAAACCCACATGGAGTGACCGAGACTCGATCTCGGGACCCCAGCGGTGAGAGGTGAGCGTCTAACCACCTGCACCACTGAGCCGCCATGAAATAATAATAATAATAATAATAATAATAATAATAATAATAATAATAATAATAATAATAATAATAATAATAACAATAATAATAATAATAATAATAATATTTTAGGAATAACAGCGAAAATTGAAAATGCAGAAAAAACTCAATAATTTAACGAACAATTAACAAATAGTTTTAGGAAATTGGTTTAAATCAAATGTATACTTAGCCGCTATAGGCTTAATTATTATAGCCCTGATAAAGAGGAAAATATGTAATTTTATTATAACTGATTCATACGTAATATAAATAATATGAAAGCTTATTATAATATTCTTAAGATTTTTATTGCCTATATTCACTAGGTTAAATATGAGAGACACAGTCATAAAAAGATAAAAAGTCTTAATTGTGGAAGCTGCTGTACTATTATTATCTTTCTATATTGTTAATACTCATGTATCAGTTGATTACATTTGATACTAAAATGCAATATTAGAATGTTACATAACTATTAATAAACAGAGAATATAGAACATTTCTTCAAGGGCAGTCACTAGAGAAAGAAAACTTACTTCTTCAACCACTTTCAACATCACCATGGCTTTTGTGGCTTTGTAATGGAATTCAAAGGCGGGAAGAGCGTTAAAATGGAAAGGAGAAAACTCATGCCATGACTGGAGTAACCCAGGAACTACTTTGTATAAGATTTAATTCCGTGACAACGAATTGAATTAGGGATATCAGAAAATAGGTATCTTTACCTTACACAGTGTTACCGCACCTCATCTACAACATTTTTGGAACGATAGATCATGCAGAGAGAGAATCTTGAATATATTTTTTAAGGAAGATGTATGCAGTTCGAAACAGGTAGTTTATGGGTTTCTCGAATAGGTCAATGTAAATGCTCGCAAATTTCGGGCATTGAATAAAAAATGTAGATAAATATATTTATTGAAATATGTGTTCTAACAGTTTACAACGTGTGTCCAGTCTGCCCTGTGTCTTGTTACATGCTTGATATTGTAGCAGATGAGGCCGGACTCGTGTTCATGTACTAACTAACTAGCTCACTGGCACTATCGAACCCGTAGGTTCATGGACGCGCGGACATAAGCTCTCCATACATCCCAATCCTAAGCTAATGTCTTCCAATCGTTCCCTGTATAATCTACTTCCCTCAAATCATAGTTAATGTTATTCTCCCACCTCATTCTTGGTCTATCAACTGGGCGTTTTCCCTCTGGTTTTCCTACAAGACGCTTCCACGCACGTCTTTCATTCCCCATTCGTACCACATGTCCCGCCCATCGCAGTCTACCAGACTTAACTGTTCTTATTATATCTGGCTTCCTATAAATACTATGTAGTTCACTGTTATCAGTCTTCTCCATTCACATGTCCATCTCTCTTTGGTCCAAACATTTTCCTAAAAACTTTATTATCAAATAGTCGTAATCTCCATTCCTCCCTTAAAGTAAGAGTCTATGTTTCGCATCCATATAATATAATAGTTTTATACATTATCAGTTTAACGTCTTTTGAAAGGAGTAGGGATGTCAATAGTCCCTGGTTATGCATAATAGCACGCATTTCCAGAACTGAGCCTATGTTTAATTTATTTGTGCTTATATTTATATTTGTAGTTATTGTTCCTAGGTATTTGAATTCAGTCACTTCCTCAAAATTTCCCGCATTTTTCATTAGCTGCCCATTTCCATTATTATAATGTATTTCTATGTGTGACCACATATTTAGTTTTATTGATATTTACTTCCAGTCCCAATTTCTTAGTGTTACGTGTTCATGTACTTCGCATTGTAAGTAATTCACACAGATTTCGAATAAAATATCACAAACCACTTTATTTTCTTCTACAAATTATCAGTAGTAAATTAATCACAATTTGCGCGAACAATTAACCTTGATTCAATGCTTATCTCATTCACAATTATTTTAACAGTCTCATATGAGTTCACTCACTACAATTTGTCTTATATTTCACCACGATTATCGCCTGCCAATGTACAACTGACTGGCCTCCGTCCTCGCCACATATTATATAGGCGGGAAGGAACTTTCTAGGCTCAGGTTCGAGACATTCCGAAACATGGAAGTCTCTGGCCACCAATATTTCCCGAAAGGGGAGGAGGATGTTCATAGAAGCATGTGGAATGAAAACAAAGATATTTCGGTGGTTTGCTCGGGTCTTTCGACTAACGAGTCAGCGACTCGCAAGTCTATTCCGGCCAATGGGAGACCAATTATTCTCGCCTTGCCCGTGAAATTTAAATGTCGTTATTACGACACGCCACAATATTTTCGCAGCAACGACAGTCGAACTTTATCAAGAATGGCAGGATTCCGCTTGATATGCTGAAACTCACAATTTATTCAGGCAATAGGCCGAACTCTAGTGGCTACTCGAGTTTCAAACACATGCACAAAAAAATCAAGGGTAGTTAATTCAGGAAATCCAACAGAACTTGTTTGTCCAATACAATATTTCATAAAATAAACGATCAGTAGTACTCGCACATCAGTATTGAAGTGGGCTGGGGCTCCATCATGTTGGAACCACAGGTTGATTACGTGGCGCAGAACTCACTTTGACCAATGTGCATATCTATAAACAACGTCATTGTGAATGTCCGCCGTGCTGGCTCAGGAATTAACGTCCTTTACACAGCAAACACAGATATAAGCTTTTGTGAGTAAAACCGCTACTTTTCAGGAGCAAAACAAACATCTTTATATATAAGAAAGTAGGGTCTATTAGAGTCCGGGTTCACAGTGCGCTGAAGGCTTGGGAGATAATCACAGCACACTTAACTCATTTTAGATTTAACTTAGGCCTATTTTCTGTGATCTAGGAACCTTTTCTTATTTTATTTTACTTCTATTCTATGTTTTGTTAGTGTTGGCTAATATTAGACCACATTCGCATTGTGCTTAGTTTAGTTTATAGTTTAATAATATTAATTAAAAGTATTTAAGTATTTAATTTTTGTATGATTTTATTATTTCCTGGTTGAGTGGAAGAGAAGGCCTTATGACCTTAACTCTGCCGGCTTAAATAAAGTATTATTGCTTTCATTATTATTATTATTATTATTATTATTAATTATTATTATTATTATTAATTATTATTATTATTATTAATATTATTATTGTTGTTATTGCCCACCGCTGTGGTCTCGAAGTAGCGTGCTGCGATGTCACGCAGCGGGCCCGGGTTCGATTCCCGGTCGGGACAGGTTTCTGGGCGAGGATTTCTTCGGGGTTTTTCCTCACCTGTAAGACAAATATCAGGAAGTTTAGGGCCCAACGGTCCCCGAAAATCATCCGGCCATCATCGTCCTTCACCGGTGTGGAAAGCAACGGGAAGCTACCACACCTATAATTCCCTAGTAAAACTGCAAAGCATAGCATGGCAATGCTATGATTGCAGTGAAAGACCTGCCCTCGGGCAGAATTACTATGATGGATTATTATTATTATTATTATATTTATTATTATTTTAAATAAAGCTTAAAATCAGAAAGAATAATCTCAATTAAACTAATTCGTTTGTGTTCTTAAACATTGATAAAATAAATTGGTAATGTCTCAGTATGTAATTGTGTTCTTCTTTGCAAACTTGTGAATTCATGAATGCCACAGTTGGAAAACATGCCCTTTAAAGAAATTCAAGATCTGCGATAACTTTTAGAGATGCCGAATGTACTGAACAAGTGCACTTATACTTTTTCATAAAAACAAAACTTGTTTCTTTCACAAGTTAAGAAGCTTAAGTTTCGGTATTTTCTGGGAATAAATTATATTAAAAGTATGTTTTTTAATCTGAATTTTGTGCTTCGAGTGAGGTCGTGAAATCCCAGGGAACTGTAAATTGATGACATAAAAAACAACTTCCTTTGAAATGACTAAGAACAAGACACTTCTTCGAAACAAATTTTCTTAGTTTTTATCGTCCATAACTAAAAACTGCTTCGGCCCATTGACTAGCTAAATCGATGAAATCCCTTAAGATTTCAACTAAATAGACTTAAATACCAGTAGGAAAAAAAATCAAGGATAAAATTATTCATATAATGCAAAATATTCATGAGGATTATTCATAATAAAACAAAATATACTCTATTTAAATGCATAATATACATATTTGAATTTCTGAGATAAATAGAGCAAAAAATAAACATGCTTTGAAATATTTATATAGAAACTGATGGTATGATTACGTAGGATACGTGTCGTATTGCTCGCAGTCAGCATATTTAACATTATCTAAATTGTAAAGAGATTATATCTTCTTTTTAAAGAGTTTAAATTTTTTATTTAAAGGGGGAAAATCCGATTCAGCAATTCAGTGTTACAGTGAAACAAAGACATAAGTTTTCTTATAAATTTGTCTCACAGAATCATAACTCTAATTTAATATTTCCTGCCTCAACAAGAAAATAATGACATATACAATATATCTTCTTATATATATAAAAATCAACGTTTGTTTGTTTGTTTGTTTGTTCGTATTCTATGCGCGGCCATACCGTCGATCCGATTTTGATGGAGTTTTTTGCAAAATCTTTAGAAGATTCCCGGGATGAACATAGACTATAAGAGAGTTGTAATGCTCAACCCCTTCACCCCTAAAAATCACCATTTGTAGTGAAAAACGTGAAATAAAGTCCCTATTTTGATGCTTAAATGGCTTACGCTGCCTAAACCATAACAAATACACCAAATTAATGTACACAGAATTGTATACCTCACAAAACTCTACAAAAAAGTCCAGGAGAGTATATGTTTATCTCTTACGGATAACTCACAATAACCATTTTTTGCTTTTCATTGATACCTGGAAGATCGGAATAAGTCGATTCCCGGACAAGCGTGCTCTGCCATACTGTTCATCCGATTGAGATGGGGCTTTTTGAAAAATGTTCAGGAGATTCCGGGGATGAACATATGCTATAAGGGAGTTGAAATACTCAACTCCTTCACCCCTAAAAATCACCCTTTGTAGTAAAAAAAACGTGAAATAAAGTCCCTATTTTGACGCTTAAATTTGCTTACGCTGGCTAAACCATAACAACTACACCAAATTAATGTAGACAGAATTGAACATCTCAAAAAAAAACTCTACAAAAAAGTCCGCGAGAGCATATGTTTATCTTCTACAGATAACTCACAATAACAATTTTTGTCTTTCATTGATGCCAAGAATATCGGGATAAGCAGATTCCCAAACAGTGTACGGCTGGTGGTAAAAACATATTAGCATTTATTTATGTGTAGCAGCGCACGCCGGGTATTAGCTAGTCTAATATATAAAAATGTTTGTTCGTACTTTATGCGCCGCCGTACCGTTGATCCGATTATGATGGGGCCTTTTTCAAAATGTTCAGGAGATTCCCGGGATGAACATAGGCTATAGGAGAGTTGCGATACTCAACTCCTACATCCTTAAAAATCGCCCTTTATAGTGGGAAACGTGAAAAAAGTAGCTCTTTAGACGCTTAAATGGCTTACACTTCCAAAACCATAACAAATACACAAAATTAATGTATAAACAGAATTGAATATCTCAAAAAGCTCTAAACAAAAGTCCGCGGCGGCATATGTTCATCTCTTACGGATAACTCACAATAGGCCTATAAAAAATATTTTTTTTTGTCTTTCATTGATAGCAAGAAGATAGAGGAAAGTACGTAGATTCCTGTGCAAGCATAGCAGCACAAGGCGGATATTCTTTTACGGATAACTCACAATAACGAATTTTGTATTTTAGCTCATTTATGCCAAGAAGATCGAGATAAGTAGATTACCGGACAACACCGGGTAATCAGTACGGGGAATGTAAAACAATATAAATTTATAATTATTTTTCCTATTAGGCCTACTTATTCAACTAAACATAAAATCACATTCATTTTCATTTATTTAGACGTACCAGCGCACGCCGGGTATTAGCTAGTTAGTAATAAATTAAAACGTAAACTTTATATTCGTATTCGGCATAATACCAGATAGGGGAAAGAGATGAGATGAATCCCCTATTTTGAAAGTCGATCACGACCTTCGCAGAAGCAGATTAATTATAATGAAACGAAATGGGAGGCATTCGTACGGAAAAATGGTGGAGTGACTTTTCGGCAGGGGAAAACGGAAGCGACTGCAAGAAAACCCTACATGGATCCCATTCGTCTACCAAAACCTGAAATGAGTGACCGAGATGTGAACGCGTGACTCATAGATGGATAGCGAGTATCTAACCACTTGTGCCAAGGACGTGTCTGAAAACAGAGGCATTTAAAGAAAACCTGCAAATGAAATTGTTCTTTATACGTCTTCTTAGTATTTCTATCTACTTTAATATACCGGTACTTTGTTCT
This sequence comes from Diploptera punctata, assembly GCA_030220185.1. Classification (NCBI taxonomy): domain Eukaryota; kingdom Metazoa; phylum Arthropoda; class Insecta; order Blattodea; family Blaberidae; genus Diploptera; species Diploptera punctata. The sequence continues at coordinate 67,875 of JASPKZ010002683.1, read as the reverse complement.
GAAATGCAACTGATGTTATCCATTAAAAAAAATATATATGAGAAAACTTTATATTACTTTAGATAGACCCATGTCCTAATTATAAATTGCATTTCAGAGGTCCTTTATAAAATCATGCATCATTTGTTTGGAAGGTAATGTTGGTGGTTATGATAACGATGATAGTAACACATTATTATTATTATTATTATTATTATTATTATTATTATTATTATTATTATTATTGTTATTATTATTATTATTATTATTCCCTAGAAAAGCTGCGAATATAGCATGAAAATATTGTGATTTCAGTGAAAGACCTGCTCTCGGGCAGAATTACTATGGACGGATGGATTATTGTTATATGGATCGGAAGTCTGGACAATGACACAACAACATGTCAACAGAATAACTTCAGTTGAAATGGATTTTTGGAGAAGAGCTGCCATAAAATCTAGACTGGAAAAAATTAGAAATACAGAAAATAGAAAAATGGACGAATACAGAAAGAAATATAATGGATGAAATTGAACACAGAAGACTAAAATGGTATGGACACTTAAGAAGAATGCAGGATGGAAGAGTACCAAAGGCCGTCTATGCATGTAAAATCGAAAGGAGGAACAGAAAAGGAAGACCAAGAACAACATTCAAAATTCAATGTGGAAATTTGGTGTAACAGATGAAGACACAGAGGACAGAGAACGATGGAGAACTTTAATTAAGGGAAAATTGTGAATGTTTGTTGCAAACTGATAGTCTCTAAGTCAGTAGACATTTATATTTATTTATTTTTTTAGTTCATGTTAATTACTAAGATTGGTTGGAGAAAACCCTCAACAATGAGGGAAATTCTCAAAATAATAATAATAATAATAATAATAATAATAATAATAATAATAATAATAATAATAATAATAATAATAATAATAATAATAATAATAATAATAATAATAATAATAATAATAATAATTATTATTATTATTATTATTATAATTATTCATTCAATCTAGCAATAATACACATTTGTTTTGAGATAAACACTTAAAATATAGGCCTATACCTTTTTGGCAGGTGCCGTCGTCCTCAACTGTGTTAAATGTTATTTGAAAATATTATCTGGAGGCCTTTCGGAAGTTAACTTCCATCATCAGCAGGGTGCGTATCTACTACGAGTTGTTGTAGGTTAAGATGTTGTAGACTCGATGTGCCTTTAGTAGTCTACAGCGTCCAACTAACAACAACTAGTAGCAGATACGCACCCTGATGGAAGTTAACTTCCGAAATGCTTCCATATAATATTTTAAAATAACATTTTAACACAGTTGAGGACGACGGCACCTGCCAAAAAGGTACATATTTTAAGTTTTTATCTCATCACTATTCACCTCAACGGAATTTCATATGAATTTTATTAGTACTGAATACACTTGTTTATTGGAAACGTAAGTTTAATAAATTATAATGTTGAACAAAGAAAATAACAGTAGTTGTAAACGTTTATCATATTTTATTTAGTTTTCTCATATTTTGAAACATTACACATACAATTTTCATTTAAATATATTCATAGATTGTTTTACGTTTTACATAATATTAAATACACAGTATAATAAAATGTGAGTAGGCCTATACGGTAAAGCCTGACCAGGGGCTATAAGATGGCAGCCCCATCACTGGCCTTGCCTTCCTTTGGCCAGCAACCAATCGAAGGGACTCTTATTATGCTTTCAAGTCTTATACGAGAATTTCCCGGAAGGATCAAATTTATGAAAGACTACGCCAATTTTGGAATATATTAAACAGTACCACATAAATTGGAAACGCCATCTTGAAAGAATGAGTTCAAATCGGATCCCTAAAGCTGTTTATAATTATATACTAAGAGGACGAAGATCTCTGGGCCATCCTATGAAACGCTGGAGGGAAAATTTTCTATAGGATCGTAACAGGTCTTGACCTAATACTTGGAAGGAAGAAGAAGAAGAAGAAGAAGAAAATTTTCCCTCCAGCGTTTCATAGGACGGGCCAGTGATCTTCGTCCTCTTGATCCTATGAAACGCTGGAGGGAAAATTTTCTATAGGATCGTAACAGGTCTTGGCCTAATACTTGGAAGGATGATGAAGAAGAAGAAGATGAGTATACTGTATTCCCTATACGAAAAGCATTTAAAAGATTGAAAATATTTAAAACGTGTTCCATTATGAGTGGCCTTTGGTTTTCGGCGAATAATACGTTTGAGAAAGGAATTGATTTAGATAATAAGTAGCATAGTATTTATTAAACTAGGCGTATATTAAAGTAATATCGGCATACCAGTTTATTCTTAATAATATTTATTAGTAATTCAGGATATTAAAAAAAATTAAAAATGTATCAAATTACAGCTGCGTGTTTTGTTTACGAGTTTATGATTATTGATTAATCAAATAAATGTTGGTGTATTTATTTACCGTCAGTATTTCTCTGAGCAATGTTCTTAGAATGAAGGATTAAATTGCAATTTAATGGCAATTAGATATTTAATGTTATACAAAAGTAGATATTTATTTGTTTTCTGCTATGCATTTGTTTTTGGTCTGTTGTTGTCAGCACAGTTAATCTTCAGTTTGAAACCATATACCGTATAACCATTGAGACAGCTCTATTATCTATTCTTTACCTGTATTATGTTGAAACCGTACATTTATTCGATATTCTCTAACAGAAGATTAAGGGAAAATAACATTCAAACGTATTATTTATACGTTTGTGATAATAAGAGAGGTAAATTACATTTAAATAGATGAAATAATGAAAAATAAAGCATTGAGATGAAAGACGTGAATGCGTAAATTCACACAATAATTTAATTTATAAGCTTATAGTATATAAATCTATTTTACAAACAACAAAATAAAACTTCGTTTGCTAGTATAAGCTGATTATAGATTAGAAGTAGCGAGGAGATATTAATGTCAAACTACCACATTCTATTGAGTAACATTAAGGAATTGGAGATGAAAGTAAACATCAATAAAACTAAGTAAATGATCCCACATATAAATACATTATACAGTGATATCAGTTTAGTAGTGGAAGGCAGACGCAGGGATTTCACTATTACTGCTGACGCACTCGCGGCGGGGAATGGACAGCGTAGGATCGCGGTGATACAACCATAAACATTTTCGTAACTATTTCACAAATTGTCGTACTTACCAACTTTATTGAAGCAGGTGTAGGAACTGTTCACCTTCGTTGTCCATACATTTTTGACACCTCTTTATAAAATGTGTTGTACATATTAGGACTGTTGAACGTGATGAAATTTTTACATCCGGGAATCGTGTTTCAAAACGTCTTCTTACTTGGCTGGCAGACTGAGTTAATAAATATTGTCCATAAATAAATACACATTGTTCAGTAGAAAAATTATTAGCCATTATACAGTTTACACTCATACCCACGTGATTCACTTTACACTTATGTTTTATAAGATACAAATTTTAAAATTGAAATACACATGTCATTCAGTTTACATTATATACACGTCATTCAGTTCACAAGGAAAATCGATCAAGCACCTTATCTACTCGAGGTACACTAACTGACTGTGGCCGTGAACTCGTAAACTGCTGAGTCAGCGCACATTTTAGGTCCTGCTTGCACATGTAAGCCTTCGTTATCGCACAGCACAAACCCCCCGTCTGCCTTCCACTACTACTAAACTGATCTCACTGTATAATGTAAATGGACAGTTAATGGCAAATGAATTAAATTTTGAAGAAGGGACTGAATTCAAATTAGAAACACTAATTACAAAGAGGAATGAGGTGCAGAAAGAAACTGAACATTGCATAAATTCTGGAAATGTATGTTATTATGCATTACAGGGACATTTGTCATTCCAACTTCTGTAAGGGCCGAAAATCACAAGAAATCGGTGGAGAAAAATAAGGATGAGGTACATAGATAAAAAACCAACAAGATATTTTCGCTAATTGTACGGGAAAACGTTCACTGGGCTTATAAAGTGGCATTACATATATACAATGTTTTTAACGTAGTAATTTCAAATGTACACTCAATTGTGAGAGGAACATTTGGCGGAGAATTTATTCAAAACATTGAGTGAGTTCATAGTTGAGCAACTAGACTATGATATGAAACCTTCTAGATAATTTAAAAATATCTGTGACATTAAAATAAGTGTCTATGTTGACAAAAAAATATAAAATAAAATTATTAAAGGCTACAGCTGGCGAAATCATTCATTTTATGGAGAACAAACATGTCACTATGCAAAGTTTTTGTATCAAATCAGTCATTTTATAACAAAACATACTTTAAAATGTTGGATATTTTCAGATATTCATGAATGTATGTGTTTTGTAGGTTTAATGTCCTCCACTTCTGCTTTAACACAGGAAGATGGATTTCAATTTTATCTGGAGGTTAGATTGCTTAGCTGAATTTATGCTAGTATGGAAATAATCTCAACATGTTCTGATAGCATTCATATGTTCGGATTTAAAGTTAATGGATTTTGAGGTAATCGACAATGTAGGGTATATTCATTCCACATCATTCAATACCAGAGTATACAATAGACCTAATTACTGGTTGACAGACACAAGGTGTTTTTTAAATCTAATCATGTTATATTCCTAGGATATACAGATTTGACGCATTTTTTGTATTAAAATAAGATATAATTTAACCATTAAAATTAAATCAGCGATCTACAGAAAACATGACAAACAAAATGTAAATTTCACAGTTTAGTGGGCACATCTATGATTTAAGAAGCGATATGAACTTAGATGTTAAATATATATAAAATTATAATTTAAAAAGGAGATTATTTTTACAACTCTCAACAAATGAATATAACTACTGACTTCTGAGAGAATAATTATTACATCATTAAATGACGAAGTGATAAAAATATGTATGGTTATATTATTATGAATTTAGAATATTATATAGCTAGCTCATGTTTTTCTATATTAGTTTATTGCAGTCGATCAATTTTTCTCTTTCTTTCCGGCAACAATTCTTCCTCGGGAAAGAAATTCACGGTAACAATTCTGGACGAAGCATAAGGAACTTTTCGAATGAAGAAAATTCAAGAATATGCAGCAGTTACAGAGATAGGTGGAATTTGTTATATGGAAAAGGTATTACAGCACAATTCCCAACTGCAGGATTATATTAGTATTAACCTCTAAGAAGAAATTCGCGAATTTAGAACAAACAAGCTTCTTGGATTTACTAAATAGGACCTTCTTGGTGATAAACTTATATTACACAAAGTCAATGAAACCAAAATCACCAACTTAAAAAGTTAAAAGAGTCAACGAGTTTCATTAGCGACGCTACCATTATCAAGACTTAATATTGATTCAGTATTTAGTCTTGATAATGGTAGCGTCGCTACTGAAACACGTTGACTCTTTTAAATTTTTTAATTGATGGTTTGGGTTTTTATTGACTTTGTGTAAAACAAACATCTTATTTTTACTCAATTAAGCTTGCAGTTTTTATAGTTACAATTAATGAGATGAGGTACTTCGCCGAACAGCAGGCTGTTTCTGATGGGATCACAAGAGAAATCCTCGAGGAACTGAATATGGTGCCCACAATAGATTACATCCACGAGTATCGACAGAACTGGCGTCAACACGTGGGCCCTATGACCATTTCCATTCCTCGACAATTTTAAAGTGCCAGCCAAATGGTAAAAGATCGTTGGGACGGCCTAGGAAGAGATGGTTGGAATTATTTTTTGTAGGTCGTAACAGTCGTCTCAGGACTACAAAATGAAAAGATGTTGATGACACATACAAGACTACATTATGTTAGATAAAACATCTACATACATGCTATTCAATGTGTCCATCTCTCTCATGTAACGTGACGAGCATAAAATCCATTTAAAGCAATCATTGCAAAGCTCTCCTACCACACTGGATGATTGAATCCATTGATCAATGCATAATATAGTTTGTAAATGCAAATATAATGCTTTTCCTGACAAATCAGGAATCGTGCGAATAAATTCCAGGATAACTAAATGCCAGATTTTTTCTTCAATAATAGTTTTAATCATTTCATATAGGCTATACTGATCTATATAACGTATCGAGGTGACAAATGTGGATAAAATAAAAATAAAATTACCAAACATACTCTGATATGAAATATTATGATATAATAATAATAATAATAATAATAATAATAATAATAATAATAATAATAATAATAATAATAATAATAATAATATAATAATAATAATAATATAATATTAATAATAATAACAATAACAATATACTAATAATAATATTAATAATAACAATAATAATAATAATAATAATAATAATAATATAATAATAATAATATAATAATAATAATAATTGGTGAACCAGAACAAAATTAATTTTGAGAGACTGGAGAAACAATAAAATCTTGTAGTGAGATCACATATTTAGGAATTAAAATAAATAAAAATGGGAGTTATGAAGAGGAAATAAGAAATAGAAATAATAAAGGAAAATTTGCAATTGCTTGCCTCAATGGAATATTGTGGGATAAAAATGTAAGCAATAAAAATAAAATGAATATATATCATACAATTGTTAAAAGCATAATTACTTATGGAGCAGAACTTTGGCCATTAACAACAAAAACAAATAAGTACCTTTTGGCAACGGAAAAGGATTTTATACGAAGGGCCGCAAGAATTTCAAGAAGAGAAAAAATTTAAGAATGGAAGATGAGCGATGGCCGAAGCAACTATATGAATGGCATCCTAACAGAAAGAAGAAAAGAGGAAGACCAAGGTTAACATGGAAGGAAAACATGAAGACAGTAATGCAAGCTAGAGGGCTAAGCATCGAAGATGCCCAAGACCGTAGGCTTTGGAGGTTTGGCACGGGAAGACGGCAGCAGCTGTAAAAACCCGAAGATAGATAGAGAGAAAAAATTATAAACTCAGAGTGCCAGTAAGTAAGTAAGTAAGTAAGTAAGTTATAAGGGAGAAAATGAAGATTGAAGACACTATTTTAGATTATATTAAAACTCACCAATTAAGATGGTACGGACATGTCCAGCGAATGGAAGAGGATCGACTACCAAAATCTGTTTTGGAATGGAAACCTGAGGGAAGACGAAGCAAGGAAGACCTAAAACCTCCTAGAGTCAGGGAATATATTTATATATGAAGGAGAAACATCTACAACTAGGAGATTGGATGGACCGACAAAATTGGCTATTAGGAATCGGACGATGTCAAAGACATTAATCAACCGATGATCTATCTATCTAATACTAATACTAATAATAATAATTGTATTGTATTGTAAGCCTATATTTTTTCCCTTTACAGAGATTTAGGCGCTCTCCCCTACAGGGAAGAATTTGAACCATACTAATTTAGTTATACATGTTTTCGTATAGATGTCATTTTGAGTGGTACGTGGTCAGCGTTCCGCCTCATACTGACATCTAGGAAACCAAGGTAGTACTAGGACGGGGAAATTCGGTAAATTTTGCTTAGAGGTCTTTTCATTCAGGCTTAAGGATTTTTTACGAGCCTGAAAGACCCACGGCTTAAAGTCCCTCCCGGAGGACTTGCTCCTTGGATTTTTGCGTCCTAAAAAATCCATCGATCCCGGCTGGGTTTGATCCCGCGACCGTCGGGACCAGAGGCAAGGAGCATAACCACTAGTCCACCGCGACCGGTGGTTAATAATAATAATAATAATAATAATAATAATAATAATAATAATAATAATAATAATAATAATAATAATAATAATAATATATATTTTTTACATGCAAAGCTAAGGCTGCAATGTCTTATGAATGAAATATGGGGTGTACAGTAGATCTACCTCCTCGTGGTGCACCATGGAAAGCGCTTTGCGGCTAAATAATCTACTATCTTCGTTCAATGATATACAAAATGAATGCCAAGTTCTCAAAAAAAAATTGCTCTTATAAGGACACGGAACTAAAAACAATGGAATGCAGATAACTAACACAGCACAAAAAGACAGAGCTTATGTGCCACTAGAATAAATTAATGACATATAATTAAATTAAGAACACAATAATGCACAATATAGAGCTAATAACGAGGGCACGAAATAATAATAATAATAATAATAATAATAATAATAACAATAATAATAATAATAATAATAATAATAATAATAATAATAATAATAATAATAATAATAATAATAATAATAATAATAATAATAGTAATAGTAATAGTAATAACAACAACAATAATAATAACAGACATTTATACAATTTCTGTACAAATTTAAAGAATGTTAAGTGATGATATTATAACCATTGGTGAGCTGAACTCAATATTCTGGAATATACATATAACGTAAACCTAGAAACTAACATTTAGTCTTTGTTACAAAGAATTTTATTATATGAATCCGAAATTGGACAGTCAGCAGACAACAAACTCTACCACAATGCCTCAACCAAGTCTTCAAGCATTTTTTCTAATGAGCTAACTTAGAATATTACCCTTTTTTAAATACTGCATTTGTTTGGAGAGTTTGGCACGCTGTAGCGTAGTTGGTTAAAGCAATACGCTACAAGCCGGCAGGTCGTGGGGTTCGAGTCTCGGTGGGTACAAGATTTTTAAATTGTTAAACCTGGTGGCACTATGCTGTTAAAGCTTCTAAAGGATATAAGTATCAGAACTATATTCTGGGGGGAAGAGTCGGCCGTCAAGCAGGGCTGATAAGTCGGTTAAGATATCGTGCCGATTATCTAGAAATGTGGAAGGCACTCCTACTAAGAGCCTCCTAAGCGCTGTAGAGGGATCATTTTATACTTTACTTTGTATTTGTTTGGATAACTATTACCGTATAAATCCGAATATAAAGCACGCGAGAATTATAGGCTCTCGCGAATATAAGGCGCACCCTAAATTGAAGGTGTAATAAAGTAAATATATCTTCTTCTTCTTCTGCAATTCCTGGATTAGGCATTAGTTGCCTGTTCCGAAGTAATATATATATATATATATATATATGTTATAATTAAATGTTAACATTGAGCAATGCTAGCTTAATATGGTATGATAAAAAAAATAAATGCCTGGACGGGATTCGAACCCGGATCTCTGAGTCTGTACCTCAGCGTGATATCCATTACACTACCAGGCGAATCCAATTCAAACATTTATTTTTCTTATATATGTATTATACTCTCCATTATTACTAGATGTCGCGAGAACTCGGTCTTCACTGCCATCTAGCAGCTGACTATAACAAGCAAGCATTGTTGTTATAGTCAGCTGCTAGATGGCAGTGAAGACCGAGTTCTCGCGACATCTAGTAATAATGGAGAGTATAATACATATATAAGAAAAATAAGTGTTTGAATTGGATTCGCCTGGTAGTGTAGGCCTAATGGACATCACGCTGAGGTACAGACTCAGAGATCCGGGTTCGAATCCCGTCCAGGCATTTATTTTTCTTATCATACCATATATATATATATATATATATATATATATATATATATATATATATATATATATAAATATGTTATATTGCAGATTTTCGCGGATATGGGTACGAATTATTCGTATATATGGGGATAACCTCAAAATCAGGTATGTACGCAAGGAAAGCAGAAAGCTAAGATCAGATAGCAAAAACTGTACCGTATATCGTACACTGTCCACCGCTGTGGTCTGGGGGTAGCGTGCTGCCTTGTCAAGCAGCGGGCCCCGGTTCGATTCCCGGTCGGGATGGGCTCCTGGGCGAGGTTTTTTCGGGGTTTTTCCTCACCTGTGAGACAAGTGTCGGGAGAGTTGGGATCCAGCGGTCCCCGAGAGTCATCCGGCCATCGTCATCATCCTTATCATTATCATCATCATCCGTCACCGGTGTGGAAAGCAACGGGAAGCTATTGCACATATAATTCCCTAGTAAAGCTGCAAAGCATGGCATGAAAATGCTATGATTGCAGTGAAAGACCTTCCCTCGGGAAAAATTACTATGGATGGATCATAAACGTTAAGGTTGTGGCTTGTGTTAGATATAGTACTGTTTTTTTAGAATGTCTACCAAGATTGTATTGTTGGAATTACTTCCTGAGAACGATAAGAATTAGGCTGCGATGTGCAGGATATGTGACGCGAATGGGGAATGAAAGACGTGCTTGTAAGCTTCTTTTAGGAAAACCAGTTGGTAGACCAAGAATTAGGTGGGAGAATAACATTACTGGCAACCATCAAGTGAATAACCGGACTGAGTCAAAAGACCTAATTTCATGAAGCAGAAGAAGAAGAAGAAGAAGAATAACATTAACTATGATTTGAGGGAAGTAGATTATATAGGGTTATTGGAAAACATTGGCTCAGGACAGGGATGTATGGAGAGGTTATGTCCGCGCGGCCATGAACCTACAGGTTCTATAGTGCCAGTGAGTTAGTTGCCGATATGCCGGCACATAATAATAGAAAAGAAAATACTTTTAAACGTATTCATTTTTAAAGTGGCGTTGTTACATGAATATGCCAGTGTTTGAATACCTATGCTAGTTTAATAAAAAAATATATCCGTTTACCCCATAATATCATTTTATGGTATCTGTGATGTTTTCTTGTCATAATTTTACCATTCATATGCGAATGTAAGACGCAAGCGAATATAAGGTGCCCCCCCTATTTTAAAGATCCACTAATTCGGTTAATGTTGCGTCTTACATTCGGAAATTTACGATACTTTTTAATTCAATGTTTTTCATTGTTTACATTATTTTTACTTTTTTTTTTTTAAATATTTACGTCTTTTTTTACTTTTTCTATTTGACAAAAGCAAAGAATACACGTCCAAGGTATATTGTAGCCTCACTATGATTGTTCTCCAGCGGTTCGCTATATATAATTAAATACAAAAATGTCGAATACCGCCACTATAATAATGCCGCATGTTAATCATTGTCAAGCATTGTCGCGCCACCCGCTTTTATATAAACGAACAACCATCATAGTGAGGCGATAATACCTACCTTGCAATTAACGAATCCGGGTCGCCTGAGTGGAATGTAGGGATCACAACAAAGCGACGGACAATTTCAGAACATTCTGTACATAAAACTTGCTACTTATTTGGTAACACGTTACGAAATATTGCTACAACCACTCCCTGACCATTGACTTGATATGTCTACCGTGATAATATGTTGATTTCCATCTGATCGTCTCAACAATATAAAGCACGCCTACATTCAAACAGATGCTACTTCATTAAACTTTCAAAATATACTACCCCATGCTGTTCCAGGCAGTCAACAAGTTATCTGATATTCCTATGTAACATTTTGATATGTTATTTCAAGTTCTACATGACGTTAATAATAACACTGGTCAACATGATTTTTGTCTCATGAGCACCAATAGTTGTAGTTAATGCAGTTTATTATCGTGTTTTCAAATATGTATTCGGAATTTCTCCATCACCCACAGTTTTTTATTTCAATTTCAATTAATGGAGTTAAATAATACTTTTTTAATAAACGTTTTTTCGTCCATTTGTCCATTATAAAATAAAACCAAATGAGCTAACTCAAATGGTCCCAGCTATGGGAAAGAGATATCACGGCAAATGGAATCCTAATATGCTGGCCGATTATTGTTGGACCATCAAGAGGGATGCTCCAAAGGCGAAATACAGCAGAAAATCGTCATTTCTTACTTTCTAGGTGAGTCCGAATGTTCGAATATTGTGTAGTTACGAATGTAGAAAATATTAAAGTGTTTTAAATTATAAATTCCTGTCTCTTGGAAACCTTGCGTGATGGAGAAAAACCGATATCATATTTGAATTCAGGAGAACAAATACTATCAGAATCACATATTTTTCCTCCCGAGACAAAAAAAAAATATATTTTTTGTTGCTCAGTGTAATAACAGTAACAATAATAATGAGTATAGTAAAAATAATATTATTTTATTTAGCCTATTCCGGTAGACTTAAGATCATAATGATTTCTTTTTCATCAAATCATCTCGAATATAGGAAATACATACATAGTTTTACTATATACAAGTTATATTAAATTATTTTTTATATCTGTTGAGCTGAGTTGAGTTTTTCTTGTACTGAAATGTAAATTAAACTGGCTAGACCATGCAAAAAGAATGGATAATTCAAGAATCCCAAAAATGATGATGCAATATAAGCCCAAAGGACATCGTCGACCAAGAAGATCTCTTAAAATATTGCTAAATGGGACCGAAACAGGTCTACGAAGGCCTAATTCGTGACGGATGATGATGGTGATTTTTTATATTGAATGTCACAGGTTGTCATTTCGACATTTTTGGTGTTCTCTCCTGGTATTGGCGTAATTATAACGGACGTCTAGGGTTGGGGATCCTGGAGGGCGAGTTTACGCTGCCCACAGAATGCACTACTGATGAGTTGATCCAATGAATGATGATGATAGTGGTGCGCCAGGTGAAGTCTTTAATCCTAAACTTAATCTAAGACGGATATGAATGATGATGATGATTTGATTATATGGCTATATGATGTTTGGGGACAGGTGAGCAAAAAAACCCGAAAGAAAAGCCTTATCCAGGAAAATTGTCCCGACCGTGACTCGAATTGAGGCCCGCTGTGTGACAAGCCAGCACTACCTCCACAGCGGTGGAGATATTAACTTGTAATAAATGAAGAAAATTAAAATTCCATGAAATACATAAATAGTCCTTTTAAGACCCAACCTGAAGAAGTAAGTAGGTTTTCCCTCCCACGTTGTGGCGACGTTTTGAAGAAGTCATTCTCTTCATGCTCGATGTTTGATAGTACCAAAAACTTGAAGAAGAATTGGTGTCCCAAAAATAGTTACTGGTTCAGGGTTGGGTTAAGTTTTCGGTAGAGGCCGGATTCTCTTCTTAGGGTCGGTAGTTGGCACACTGTATAGGAAATCATTTTAAAATCACTAAAAAAAGCTGTTTTCTTGGGGTGTAGACATAAATTTAAATTTATTCCCCTTCTGGGGGTAATTTCCTCCAGCAGATTAAGTAAATGTAGGTGATATTATTCTTCACCGTCAATTCAAAAAAATAAACTTTCTTCCTTTCTTAAATCAATTATTCTTTTTGTATTAAATATTACATTTTATCAGGAGATTTCTTCTTGCTTCTATCTTTGTTGAAAGTTGTATGCAGAATGACTAATGTAATTTTTAAAAATAATTTTAAGACCATTATTACATCACATGATGTTATATTTAATTTCTATTGGTTAATAGTCCTTTAAATATAAGGTTTAATTTGATTTGTTAAATAAGAAAGTTAATTGTTTTAACATCCAATCAGAGTTTAGTTTACTTTCATTTAAGAATATGAAGTTAAGCAGGTGTTCTTATTACAGTTATAACAGAAGGATTTATAATTTTGACAACAATGACTTAAAACAATTTTTTAAAAGCATTCTTTACAAAGACTGTTATGTAGTATAATTTCTTTAAAAGTTACTTAGACATTTTTATTCAACAATAACCAACAATGAATTATTTAGATGATTTTTTATTTATTTAAGTTATATTTAAATATTAAAATAATTTTAAAATACAAAATTATTAACTTTAACTTTTATATTTATTATGATATTAAAACCCTGCTATAAAACTCCATGGTGCGCCAGAAATGTTATAGAAGACAACATGGTGGCATTTATCTCCATGGCGCAACAGGCCTAAAAATCCCCTGTGCCTACAACCGGCTACTGGTTTCACATTCAAATGTGCCACTTACAGAGCTGGACGGGGGTACAGGCAATTTAGAATGACCTACAATCTGCAGGCCAATCCCATATCCGTTATAGAAAATGTTACAACTTGGAGTCGTTACTTATTGATGTTACCCAAATTATTCACGACGCTGGATAGGCAGTAGCCGAAATTCCACGAGAAAAGTTCTTGCCATAGGAATGCGAGCAAGCACCGTTTCGTACTAAAAATACTTATTATGGAAATAAACGAACATTGCCTTCATCAAAAAATATACTGGCGAGTGACTTAGTGAAAATTTTAATATATTAATAGACACCATAAGTCTATAACCAATTTTTTAAAATAATATACTGTACATTCTAATATTATTTTACCTACGATTTTTCCTAAGGATTTGGGTCATTTTCCATCTTTTACACCAAAACGCTCAATTCATTCCTTTATTTCAACATACAAACAAATTAAGCCATTTTTAAATGTCTTATTTACTTAAATATCTTAACAAATTCCGAACTTTCAATAAAATTGATTATTATCCGACACAGCGGAACATTGACCTGCTTCGTTTGTGGATGATTTGCGAAATAATACCGTGTCATCCCGCGTACACTCGCTACACGTCAGTATATGGCGTCGAGGAGTGCAGTGCTATTACCCTAAATAAGTTGGGTAAGTATTTCATTTGCTATTTGTTCCTGATTATAAGCGGTTAATATGTAAGTCAATGCGACTTAGCAACAGTGCTGTTGTGGCTGGAGATAATCGCTGTGTTGTATAATACTTTAATATGTGAAGAAATTCAGTCGTTTTCACATGTCTATTTTACTTTAATAAGTAAACACGTTCAGCCATTTTCAAGTGTCTTTTTTTTACTTCAATATATAAACATGTTCAGTCATTTTAAATGCCTTGTTTCCTTTAATGATTGAACAAACTCATCCGGTTTTTAATGTTTAGATTCAACGTAATATAAGAATAACATAAAAGAATTTCATAACAATCTTTAAATTATATATATATATATATATATATGTCCACCGCTGTGGTCTCGAGGTAGCGTGCTGCCTTGTCACGCAGCGGGCCCGGGTTCGATCCCCGGTCGGGGCAGTTATTCTGGGTAAGGTTTTTATCGGGGTTTTTCCTCACCTGTAAGACAAATGTCAGGAAAACTTTAAAGCCCAAACGGTCCCCGAAATCATATGGCCATCACCATCATCAACACCCTTATCATTAACATCATCATCATCATCATCACCCGTCACAGGTGTGGAAAGCAACGGGAAGCTACCACACCTACACAATTCCCTAGTAAAGCTGCAAGCATTGCATGAAAATGCTATAATTGCAGTGAAGGACCTGCCTTCGGGCAGAATTACTATGGATATATATATGTTTTGATTAAATAACCCATTTTTGTAATTCTGACGAAACATAAAAAATATTCTTTCCGATAATAGGTTATTGTGTTAGAATCTGGGTATCAGTTCGATAAATAAGAAAAATCTAAAATAGAATAAAGAAAATACAATTTACTCGCATCACGTACGTTCTGGGAATTATTTCAACAAAGTAAATGGAAAAGAAAACACTAAAATGAATCAAGCTATCCTTCGTTTGATTGAAACTATTAAACTAGATTAAGAAAACTTGTCTTGCTGCACAGAATCCGAGATCGATCTCTACCATTAAGCGGTTCTAATCTCAATTTCAGCTCAGGAGATGGCACTAACCACAATCCGTTCATCTTGTCCCAAGGCTTTCTTCTCTAAATACCTTAAAGGGGATTAATGGAACTTCGTTCAACTAAACTCAAGGTTCTCCTCTCGATATATCTTATAGGAGACTAATTAAAGATACGCTCTCTAGATGATGGCACAATAAGAAATACGTATAAACCGAGAAGAAAATGTCATCTAAAATGAGAAAAAAACATTATTTCGAAACCAATGTTGAAATACAGACAATTAGGCGAGAGAACTTGAAGGCTATATAAATAATAGTTTTTAAAAACTAAAACAACACGCTTTATTAGAAAACCAAACTAAAAAATAAAAAATAAATAATGGTTTAAAAAATTAAAACAACACGCTTTATTAAAAAAGCGAAGTAAAAAATGAAAAATAATTTTAGTTTCCAACACGCTTGGGATAAAATTAAACTGGTCAGCAAAAAAAAAAAAAAATCATCTCCAACACATCTAGAATAAAACTAGAGTTATCTACAAAAAAGTAATTTTACCATCAAAAGCGAGGGGTGCTTTTTATAAATTAACATATTTGATAATAAACACATATTGGTAAAAGTAAAGTCTCTAAGAAGAAAACTTAAAAACCATAAAAAGCACCCCGCGCTTTTGATGGTAAAATTATTTTTTGCAGATAACTCTAGTTATATTCTAGATGTGTTGGAGACGATTTTTTTGTTGACAACTTTAATTTTATCCCAGGCGTGTTGGAAATTAAAATTATTTTTCATTTTTTAGTTCGGTTTTCTAATAAAGGGCGTTGTTTTAGTTTTTTAAACTATTATTTATTTTTTTATTTTTTAGTTCGGTTTTCTAATAAAGCGTGTTGTTTTAGTTTTTTTAAACTATTACTTATTTTTTAAATTTTTAGTTTAATTGATTTCCATAAACCGGAATCTCATGAAAATTTATGGACTAAAAAGTCGATAAGTCCGCAACCTATTAGACCGATTTTCATTTTTTTGATGTCCTGATGATCCTGGCCAGGATCTTGGAAAATAATTATGAAATTATTATTTTTTTTTGAGATATACTAATTATTTTATTAGTATCTTTTGGTGTATAAGTAATATTCATTAATTCTTGACGCATAAATTCTTCCTTCTTTTCCCTAAAAACTGAACGAACTTCGTCCAATTCTTGAACTTTCATCACAGAATGCACCTCTTTAATTTGTAAATTGTAAATAAAGCGCTTGATTCGCGAACGTTGTGTTATTAAAATTTATGAATTGTAGATGGCAAGTAAACATGAATCCTGAAATACACGAGGAAGAGGAAGAGGTATGCGGAAGCAAGGACAAGAGCACAGAGAGTTGCGACGACCACATAGTGAAGACAAAATTGGTAATGCATCTAGCAGTAATAATTCTCAACCAGATCCTGATAGAGGTGGAGATGTGCCACAGCTGAACTCTACATTATCTGCAACTGCAAAAGAATTTTATCCCAGGGGGATATGGCCCTTCGCCTGTAGAAAATAATTATGAAATTATTGTATTGTCATTGGTCCTTTACAAGTATACAAAGTTTGAAGTCGATCCAATATTTTTAAGTGGGTGAAAATCGTGTTCAAAGATTCCATTACATAGATAGATACAGGTCAAGCTAATATAAAGCGTGTAATAAGGAACAAATTTCATAAAATTCTTTGCTAAGCTTGGTTTAACTTTATTTTAATATCAATACTTTTAAAATTTATTTGGAACCATCGTTCAGGTTGTTATGTAAAAAGTTAAAATATTACAATTTATTTTAAGTCAAAATTAAAGTGGAACGTAACTCTATGAGGTATTTTCAATATATAAATGAGTTGGAGAAAATGTTTTTATATCTCACCTCATAAAGTTCTGTGTTTTCATCATACCGGTTTCAAAGGCCATTTTACCTTCATTTTTAGTCAAACTTCAACTGTTGTTGTTGGAGTTTGACTGAAGAAGAAGTTAAAGTGATGTTTGAAACAGGTATGGTGAAAATACAGAACTTTAACGGTGAGATGTAAAAACATTTTCTCAAATTCATATATAGATTAACATTTGTACCTGAAATATCGAGAGTAACAGGAACCCTTGATAGAGGTCCACTCCAGGGAGTAGGCGCCCCTGCTCTTTTGTGAGCTCCAGGTCCCACTCGCCCAGTGGGTAGTACCTGGGTAGGGCCCCGTCCACAGGGTTACGTGGGGAGAAGAGAAGTCCCCAAAACCGTAGTGAAGGCAACTTCTCTAGAAGACGAACACTCCGAAATTCCAGTTCCCTGCCCTCCAGGAAGAGGGGTTTGGCTAGAGGCTGGTAACCTCTACTAGTAAAAAATAACTTACTCAAAAACTTCAGCAGAAGAAAAGCCAGAATGAATGAAGATAGATATCCAAAACAAATAACAAAATACAAACCTGAAGGCACCCGAGATGTGGGCAGACCTAGAAAGAAATGGGCTGAAGTCGGAACGGGTCAACAGATCTAATCCATGAATGCAGATGATGATGACCTGAAATATCAGTCGACCTAAAAAAATCATTAAAATAGTGAAGGTCTTCCACTGCTTTAATGATTTTTAATTTGTTGAGGACGACTGATATTTCAGGTACAAATTTTAATATTTTGACTTTTTAATATTTTGTAGTTGTTGTTGTCTAATGTGCTGCATCTAACACTGAAGTCATTAGCAGTCTCGCTCTCCAATACTTAGAGGTCTTAGAATCTTCATGTTTGACAGCGATACAGTTGTTCAGATTACCTTCGTCCATTTCTTCATCAGGGTGATTGCATAAAATGCATTTCGGTGAAGGCAGAACATTGTGAAGGTATTTTGCCAGGCAGTCGTGGTCCGTTGTCATCCTAAAATTTGCTACTTCTGTTTTTCTTGGTATGCTCGGTATATCAGTATGTTTTATTAGGCATTTCCATTTTTTGTATCTGGCCACTGTTTGAAGTCTACTGTCATAATTTTTAATGAGATAGAGAAATAATATAAATGTTATTATCGAAATTATACGGGAAGACAAGCGAGCTAAACACAGCGTCAGAATTAACCGTCAAGTTGTCAATGTATCGTAAAGGCCTAAGATATTTTGGTTAAATTTATTTGCTATTTTCAATAAAGCGATGGAAAAATTAATCAGTATTTGTAGAGATTATTTAAAGTTGTGGCAAATTATGCAACTACAACTCCCAGTTGGTAGACCAAGAATGAAGTGGGAGAATAACAATCATGATTTGAGGGAAACAGATTATACGGGGGATGATTCGAAAATATTAGCTCAGGATAGGGCTGTATGAAGAGCTTATGTCCGCGCGGCCATGAACCTACAGGTTTGTCAGAGTCAATGAGTTAGTTAGATTGTTATATAACAATATGCAATAATAAAATACGGTTATTCAAGATTTGTTTTCACTGCAGTACGACACATTTAAATAAGCTGACATAAAATATTGAGTTTCGCTAATTTTAAGGGTTAAAATTATCGCTCTCTTCTCTATTCCTTTGCCAATGACCAGTAACCGAATTTTAAAAGGAAATTTGCATCCTTTACTGCATTAAGAATTAATTATACTTAATTGCATTCAACATTTCAATATGTCTAAAGGTTAGATATTGTCTCTTTGAATGTAGAATGTACAAGGACGCTCGTTGCTCTACACCAACAAAAATATTTAGTTTTGACTCTGAACTTCAAATCGTTGCACGGTACCAATTTCAGATTTTGAATTTTTTATAAGTTTTCATTTGATATATTTTTTGTGGTTTATATAATAACATAAGGTAGGTCTAGATTATCGAAATTTGTGTCAAATTATATAAAAATGGTATAATAAAAACATATTTGGATGATAAAGGGAACATAAATTAAAAACGGGGGAAAAACAGAAAGTTCAAAGTACAAAATCTATTTTAGACAGATACAAGCTCTTAGGTAGATTATTTCCTCTGATGTAATACAAAAAAAAAGCATTCCTTTCAAAATCCGGTCTCAACTCATTACACTTGTTTTTGATAACACAGTGGGTATTAAGAATGCTTATATTTTCTTCACTTAATATGCATCAGGATTTAGACAATCATTCAATTGGAAGAAGAAAATTCCGAATCACGATCGCTCTTTTTTTACGCCAAAGTTTTGTTTGCATAACAACATAAAAAGTCTTTCACGCAGGTAATTTATCAGCTAGTCGAATTTTTGGTGCGATTTTGATTGTTAACGGAATGTCTCTGTTGTTAATTCAATCCTATATAGCCAGTTTCATTGCGAGAAAACAAAAATGGCAGCTAGAGCAATATTGAAATTTCGACTTTTAGGTAAACCGAACTTCTGATTATTGGATTTCACCGATGTTTGGAGAATACCTGTCTAGTGTTATTTCAATGTCAAATACTAAGTTTCGTTCCTAATAACCGAAAATTGTGTCTGCTAGAGTGGTTTTTAAAATTTCGCTTCAGATTAACCCCATTCCTAATGATTCAATTTTGGAGATAAAAAAGTTTATTTAAAAAAATATTATGTAGCGAGGAAAATATTTGCTGGATTGTTAATAAAATACATAGAACAATCAGAATTAAAATTACTTATAATCATGAATGGTACTCTGACAAATTAATAACTGAAGTGGAATGCAATATTCCTGCATCACAAGAATATTAAATCAAAATAGCATATCAAAATAACATTTTAATATTAACTGCAATTAAATATTGATATAATATTCAATTTAATATATTTACTTAATCATTCTATTGGAAGCACAGGATAAAAGTAAACGAATATTATGACAGATATAATGAAAAAACCGCCATTCAGATTATGATATTCATTTTACCATGGCTAGCATCATATTCCTGTAATATGATTGAATTTGTGGTTTTAATTTTATTTTATTTACAGAGAGTAAATGAAAAATAAATGGAGATAGATCTGAGATATATTAATATGTTTTATTTACATACAATTCAATTATATTATTGAAATATATGAATTTTGTTATTTTATTTAATGCCAAGTCTCATTTCAGCAATGCTCTTATAAAAGGCTAGAAATTTGAACATTGTAGTATAATGTACTTTTAATATTAAAAAAAAACATCCAATTTTCATGAAGATATGGAAAATAATGGAAAAATTAATTTGGAAAATTACAAGTTAACAAGCAACAGTAACCCTGAGCAACAAAAAAGAAACTTTTTTTTTCGTCTCAGAAAGAGAAATATGCGATTCTGATAGTATTTTTTTTCTCCTGAATTCAAATATGATATTGGTTTTTCTCCATCACGCAAGGTTTCCGAGTAACAGGCATTTATAATATCAAACACTTTAATATTTTCTACATTCGTGACTACACAATATTCGAACATTCGGACTCAACTAGAAAGTAAGAAATGACGATTTTCTGCTATATTTCGCCTGTGGAGCATCCCTCTTGATGGTCCAATAATAATCGGCCAGCATATTAGGATTCCATTTGGCTTGTTCTCTCTTTTCCATAGCTGAAACTATTTGAGTTAGCTCATTTGGTTTTATTTTACAATGTACAAATGGACGAAAAAAGTTTATTAAAAAAATAAATATTAAATCCATTAATTGAAATTGAAATAAAAAAACTGTGGGTAATGGAGAAATTCCGAATACATATTTGAAAACACGATAAAAAACTGCATTAAGAACAGCTATTGGTACTCATGAGATAAAAATCATGTTGACTAGTGTAATCAATAGAAATAGTAAATAGACATAAACAATGAATTCATATCATCAGTACATATTTCATTATCAGGCCAACTTAAATGATTTCACATAACAATAAAGTATTTTAACAGTTATGAATCAATTTTTGTCGGCTGCTATGGACTAGTGGTTATACTCCTTGCCCCTGGTCCCGAGGGTCGTGGGTTCAAACGCAGCCGGGTTCGATGGATTTTATAGGACGGAAATATCCAAGGAGCAAGTCCTCCGGGAGGGACATTAAGCCGCGGGTCCCGAGTCTGAAGATTTTCAGGCTCGATAAAGTTCCTTAAGACTGAATAAAAAAGCCTCTAAGCAAAATTTACCGATCTCAACGTCCTACTAATACCTTATTTTCCTATGAGATGTCTCAATGAATCGTATGCCATTCATGACATCTATGGGAAAATACGGTAACTAAAATTTAACTTGGTCTAGTAACTCCTAACAAAGGAGAGGCTATGACTCAACTATGGCTAGGCCATTAATAATAATAATAATAATAATAATAATGATAATGATAATAATAATAATAATAATAATACAATTTATATTTCATGTAGTCAATTGGAAAAATGATTGGATCAGCCTTAAATTGTTTTGTTTCTTTTACAACTAATATTGCAATGTGGACTATGTATTCATAATTTAAGAGTTTATGCAATGATTACTATTATCTTGGTACATATATTTGGATATATATGCTCTTTCATTTATCTTTATTTTAAAATAGATCTCATAACCTCAACATTATAAGAAAATATGATCTACTTATATAACATTTTCCAATGCTGTTATTTTTAACACAGTTCCAATAATGGATCATATTATAATATTATAATGATATTGTGAAAAGAAAAATTAATGTCTGAACCAGGAATCGACTATATGTCCACGGTTCGATTCCTGGTTTAGACATTAATTTTCCTTTCACAATATCATTATAATATTATCTATGTAAAGTGGTCTGTTAATGTGGTGCGTTAATTTAAAATAGATAATATTAACGCCATCTATCCGCCCAGTACGGAACCAGAAGCACGTAGTGGTCGCATTAGAACACACACATGGCGAGCCAGTTTATTATGTTCATATTATTTTCAGATCAGTAGTTTTGTATGAGTTTTTAAATAGTTACGAATATTTTAATCTAAAAGTGATGAAATTCGGCATAGGAAATAAAATGTTGTACATTATAACAAGTGAAGGTGTTTTCATTATTAGTTTTTAAATACCGTAAGAAGCTAAAGCAGAATATTTATTCTAATTTAAAATGGCATGAGCAAGTAAAACAAACATCTAAAAGGATCTTCTCCATAATGCATTCCCTAAAGCGACTTAAACATTTTCTTCCTACAACTCTTAAAAGAATTTTAATCCAAACTTTAGTGATGCCGCATTTTGACTACTGTGACGTTCTACTAACTGACATAAGTGACGGATTGTCGGACAAACTGCAGCGTGTCCATAATATGTGTATCAGATTCATATTTAATGTTCGAAAATACGATCACATTTCTCCATTATTCCACGAAGTGTCGAGGGCTCACATCGAAAAGAGAGAAGAAAATCGCACTGTCTAATCCCGCCTATTTAAGATCCTAACATACCTCGATTCCCAATTATTTATCATCCCGTTTCCAGTATCTATCCTCAAACCATAACTTAAACACAAGATCACAACATAGTCTCTTACTTAAATAACCACGGCAACATAGGACATCACATCACGCCATGTCATATACCAGAACAGCCACTGTCTGCGCAACTGGAAGGCCCGACCACCAGAAAATAAGGGGCTGGCCGGAATTTGGCATCTTTTAAAAGAAATCTAAATTTATATTTGCTCTAAAATCGACTTCATTATTATCCAGTGTAAGATATATATATATATATATATATATATATATAAATTGGTGTTTCCCGTATAATGTATCATATTTATATTATTATTATTATTATTATTATTATTATTATTATTATTATTATCGTATCATTATTGTTATTACCCTATAAAATGTTGTTTGTACATGACATTTACATTGTTACATTTATTGTATCTTTAAGTGTTTATAATTAGTATAGTGTATATCTATATTTGTCGAATATTTATTTGTATTTGTACTGGTTGAGTGGAAGAGAGGGCCTTATGGCCTTAACTCTGCCAGAATAAATAAAGTATTATTATTATTATTATTATTATTATTATTATTATTATTATTATTATTATTATTATTATTATATTTAGGATAATTAAATCTTAAATTAAAAATTAATATTCTACTTCTTAAAAATATTTAATATTCATTTTAACTTTGTAAAGAATCTAACTATTTCATATACATTTATTTGCTGGATAAAAATAGTGCTCTAAATAATTAAATAATATTTTTAACAAGGGAACTCTCAACCATTGCATGCCAAAACCTACCTTGAAATTTCTCCCAGAGAAGCGTTGTGGTGTACCAAGTTAGTGTCTGAAAAAAATATGTGCATTTTTAACTGCAAGACACTATAATTCAGCGCCAAAATTCTCATTTAAACTACAGGGAAGTAATAAAACTTCTGAGTTGGTGAAATGGATAAATCTGAAAACATGTCCGCACCCCGCGCCCCGCCACACAACAACCGTGACAACGAAGGCCGCTTCCCGCCATTCTTCTCTCCCCTTTTCTCATTCAGGGAGTCCATCTGCTTTGCACAGTGGATTCTGACTTCAATATTTGTGCCTTGCAGTTAAAACCTGTAGATATTTTTTGGACACGGTCTTGGTACATCATAACGATTCCCTGGGAGTAATTTCAAGGTATGTTTTGGCATGAAGAGGTTGACAGTTCTCTTGTGAGATACATAATTACTTAGATTATTTAACACATGCCTCAAATGGTAGTCAATAACCAATCACGTTTGAATGAATTTTGTTTTACAATCAATGGCAGTCGTGTTTCACCTCGCTCTTTATCGATTTCTCTTTATCGGCTCCTGCTTTTGTGATAAAGAAAGCTCCTCCTTTTTAATATTCTGAACAGGTCAGAACGTTATTTTTCTCCAACAAATACATTGAATATATAAAATAATGAACAGATTCTTTGATTTTACTGTTGTTTACTAAAAAAAAATAAACGAATAAACTATAACGTTGAATATCATATACAGTTTGATGTGTTTAATCATTTCTCCACTAGGGTGCATTCTTAAAACATTGCGATCCTATTTGACAATAAATAATATGTTCAAGTTGCAGTGATAGAACATAAGCTCACATTTCTAATTTCTTTTCAAACATTGCTGTTTACATTAAATATATAAATATTTTAAAATACCGGTAACTATATTTAAATAATGCTATTTGAATAAACAGCTTACTTTTATTCGTTAAATAATCCTAACAAATGTCACTCTTGAATTCCAAATTCTCTAAATAAATTGGAAATCACTCGTGGCATTACATATGATAATTGTATTCAATACAAATTTCATTTCTACAATTAAATAATATTTAAAATGCCTTAAGAGAATCAACGCGAAAACCACTGAGTTATCCAACACACAAACCTACCAGGATTTATCCTAGATATTAATCATCTCATTAAACCCTTTTGTAATATTTCCTGTTATTCTCAAGGAGGCTAACGTATCGCCATAGCCCGAGGTAATATTAATTACGAAATCCTAGTACTTTAATAAATATTAGTTTTAAAAAACTAAAGCAACACGCTTTATTAGAAAAACGAACTAAAAAATGAAAAATAATTTTAATTTCCAGCACGCTTGGGATAAAATTAAAGTGGTCAACAAAAAAATCATCTCCAATACATGTAGAATAAAACTAGAGTATTCAACAAAAAGAAAATAATTTTACCATCAAAAGCGTGGGGTGCTCTGTATCAATTAATATATTTGATAATAAACAGATACTGGTAAAAGTAAAGTCTCTAAGAAGAAAATGTAAAAATCATAAAAAGCACCCCACCCTTTTGATGGTAAAATTATTTTATTTTTTGTTGATAACTCTAGTTTTATTCTATATGTGTTTGAAATGATTTTTTAGTTAACCACTTCAATTTTTTCACAAGCGTGTTGGAAATTAAAATCATTTTTCATTTTTTAGTTCGGTTTTCTAATAAAGCGTGTTGTTTTAGTTTTTAAAAACTATTATTTATTTTATTGACCACTTTAATTTTATCCCAACCGTGTTGGAAATTAAAATTATTTTTCAATTTTTAGTTCGGTTTTCTAATATAGCGTGTTGTTTTAGTTTTTTTAAACTATTATATATTTTTTAGTTTTAATATTTTACAGAATAAGATACAAATGTAAATATCTTTAAATTCGATACTATTGTAGAAGGTAATACTCTATTAAAAAAATCCTCCGGGCCGGATTTGAACCAGCGACCTATGGATTACTGAAATTATATACCACTACAGTCCACCGCTCTACCAACTGAGCTCTTACAACGATTAAGGAGTTGATAAGTCCGTAACCTATTATACCGGTTTTTATTATTTTTATTTTCTGATGATTCTGCCAGGGTTTTGGTAAAACATTTATGAAATTATTGTATTGTCATTGGTCCTTTACAAGTATACAAAGTTTCAAGTTGATCCAATGATTTTAATGGGAGAAAATCGTGTTGAAAGATACCGTTACATAATTACACAGACACTTTTTTTGATTTTCTGATGATTCTGGCCATGATTTTAGAAAAAAAAGAAATAATTGTATTGTCATTGGTCCTTTACAAGTATACAAAGTATATAAAGTTTCAAGTCGATCCAATGATTTTAAGTGGATGAAAATCACGTTGAAAGATTACGTTACATAGATAGGTAGACAGATAGATAAATACAGGTCAAGGTAATATAAAGCGTGTAAGAAGAGGTTTTAACATAGAAGCGAATTACAGCTGTAGAACTAAATAAATATTAAATATAATATTTTATCAACTCTTCCATGAAACCTCACATTGAAACATTGAAACTTAAACAACCATTAAAATTTAAAAGTTAAGTTATTAGCATTATGGTAATGTGATTAAATGAAAGGCAGAAGCGTGTTTTCTAAATGTAGATCGCGGTCCATTTGAACCTGCGTGACGAAACGAGGAAGAATGATTGCTTTTATTTGTACTCTTAATTTTTTAATTCGTGTTCATCTACCACTGATCATCCGATCTGAGAGCACAACACTGTGGCAGTACGACTTTGTCCAAGGTGGATGGCCGCCCAATCCTGAAGAACAGACGCCATTTGTAGTCGCCCTTCAATAGAGACAGACATTACATTTACCCGTCACCCTGGGTATGAGATTCATTATCGGGTACTGATAGCCGCACCAGCTGAGCTCGAGTTTTTTTTTTACGAGATGTTATTTTCCCTCTCCTCCTTTTCGTCAAAATATAAAACAAAGAAAAAATATGGAAAATATCTCCACTGTAAAATTGGTATAAAAAAACTGGAAACTCCATCAGAACGTCACTGAAACGAAAAGAACAGCTATATAAAGTATTAATACAGGGTATCTTAGAACTCTTAAATGATAGACGACAAGAATACATTTCCAATCTGCTCGAAGCGTAATGCGAAAAAAAAAAGTTCCAGTGTATCAACAGCTCAGAAACGGAATGGAATCAACCTCCAGATGTAATAAAATTAATCTACATATTAACAAGTAAAGAAAAAACTTTGTACCCCATTTTAAGCACGTATGAATGTGATATTTGGCATAATTAAAGTTCATATAGAGAAGGAGTGCAGAAAAATAACATTTATGTATAATGGGTTACATTTAAATTAAAATAAACAAAATAAAATAAATTGTCTCTTAGGAATTTATATGTTTTTTTAATGCCCCCACTTTGTCCTTTTAGACACTTCTGGTGTTCTCTCCTGGCAATGGGGTAATTGTAACCCACTTCTGAGGTTGGGGCGCCTGGAAGGCGGGGTTACGTTGTCCCGATGATATGATGGGTGATGATGATGATGATGATGGTGCGCCAGGAGAGTCCCTAATCCTAAACTTAATCTAAAATGAATATGAATGATGATGATTGCAATGGCCATATGATTTCGGGGACCGTTTTGGCCTTAAAGTTTTCCTGACATTTGTCTTACAGGTGAGGAAAAACGCCGATAAAAAACCTCACTCAGAAAAACTGCCCCGACCGGGGATCAAACCTGGGCTCGCTCCGTGGCAAGGCAGCACGCTACCTCGAGACCACAGCGGTGGACCAGGAATTTATATGTAGACCCTATTACTCATTCATTTGCATACTCATTAATTTGTTTACATTCATACTGAAAATGCATTGTTTACTTTGTACATACATTGTATATTTCGTCTAATAGGTATTTATATATCATATTATTTTATATGCAGAAAAATAAAATTTATGTATAATATGTGTTACAAATAAATAAAATAAATTGTCTCAAAGGAATTTATGTGTATTACTCTTTCATTTGTGTGCTCATTCATTTGTTTACGTTCATACTGAAGGTGCATTGTTTACTTTTACATACATTGTATATTTTGTCTAACAGGAATTTATATAATCATATTATTTTACATTATATTGAATTAAAAATTTTCCAACAGCAATGCGAATTGACTTACTGTCGCGTATTTATTATTAGTGATTTAAAAAATTGAGATACGAAACTTAAATTATATAGAAACAATGGCTGTTCTTTTGTTGTTATATGGAAGTGAAAATTGGATAATGAAATCGAGGGATAAAAGCAGGATACAGACTGCGGAAATGCTGTTTTTACGTAATGTGAAAGGATGCACAAGAGCGGATAGAATAAGGAATGAAACTATACGAGAAGAATTAAATATATATAAAATTGAAGATAAAATCAGCGAAAATAATAAGAAATGGACAGAACACTTAATGAGAATGAACAACGAAAGAATACCAAAAAGAACCTTCCTGTATAATCCCAGAGGAATAAGAGATGTTGGCCGACCACGCAGAAGATGAACTCCACTTTTAACTTCGCCGGAACGGGCTGCATAGCCTAAACCTTGTAGTAGAAGAAGAAGAAGAAGAAGAAAAATTGAGTACATTTTATTATTTAAATTTAAATTAAACCCTGTCTAATCTTGGTTTCAGTGAATTCATTACATACAATTTTTTTTATGTGTAGATATTCGCACCTACTTCCATTATGCCTCGACATAGAACATTGACGGGTAGGAGTCAGACACAAAGAAGAAGAGATATATATTCCCGTATACATAATAATAGGCCAAATGCAAATTTACATAGTATAAATAGTATACAAAATTAAGAAATTATTTTGAGAGATACATTTAAATGCGCACTGAATGTCATTCCAAGAAATTTTAATAGTTTTGATTGTGGATTGACGGATTTACAATGCAGGTTTTGCAATGCAAAGCATTTCGAATCTGAAGGCACTTAAGTGAAAGGACAGCGTTCACTTCAAGTTGTCATAAGGTAAAGTAATATTACCGACCTTAAGCCAAAATATTTTAAATTATTGTATTTATTTCAATGGGTGCGAAACGTGGACTCTTACTTTAAGAGAAGATAGGAGATTACAAGTATTTGAGAATAAAGTACTTAGGAACATTTTTGGACCAAAGAGAGATGAACACAGGTGAATGGAGAAGACTACATAACAATGAACTACATGGTCTTTATAGGAAGCCAGATATAATAAGAACAGTTAAGAGTCGTAGACTGCGATGGGCAGGACGTGTTGCACGTATGGGGAATGAAAGACTTGCATGGAAGCTTCTTGTAGGAAAGCCAGAGGGAAAACGCCCAGTCGGTAGACCAAGAATGAGGTGGGAAAATAACATTAACTATGATTTGAGGGAAGTAGATTATACAGGGAATGATTGGAAAGCATTAGCTCAGGTTAAGAATGTATGGAGAGCTTATGTCCGTGCGGCCATGAACCTACGGGGTCGATAGTGCCAGTGAGTAAGTAAGTAAGTATTTTAAACGAACTATTTTACCATTTAACTTTCAAAGAATTCTTTCACTTCACCAGGTTAAATTATACAGATATTAACAGTTATGAATTATTTGTGACAAACTTAAAATTTTAATGAATTTTGATAGAATTTTGACCACTGGACGACCGCTAGTTCAAAATAATAATTTCATGGGCATGGTTTAGAATAACCTAGGATAAGCAGCAGCAACAACAATGTTTCGGTGAAATGCAAAAGTGTGCCACATTTAGATGATTTCCATATCCTTCCATCGATATATCTGGAATAATGCACGTTTCCCATTGACTAGATAATATTTTTATTTTATAATCAAGTTTTATTCAGCATCACTCCATGGTCCGTGCTTTTTTATTAATGGATGTAGGGCAGAATAGAATAATCATATAGAAATAATGGTTAGATAATGATAATTATTTTTCTTCAACACTTGTTTTCTTATATGAAATATTGGAAAATCAGTAATAGTAATTCTGCTTCATAGCATTTTCATGCTATGCTTGCAGCTTTACTAGGGAATTGCAGGTGCGGTAGCTTCCTGTTGCTTTCCACACCGGTGAAGGATGATGATAATGACGATGATAAGGATGATGATGGCTATATGATTTCGGAGACCGTTTGGGACTTAAAGTTTTCCTGACATTTGTCTTACAGGTGAGGAAAAACCCCGATAAAAACCTCACCCAGAAAAACTGTCCGACCGGGGATCGAACCTGGGCATAAATAATAAAAACTAGAGCACATTCAGCACTTCATGGATATATTCGTAAACGGTGCACTTGAAAACATAGAAATTCGCTGAGATATCCAGGGCAACAATTTGTTTTTGTAGAGCTGTGTAATCATTGCTCAAAATGTATGCTTCAAACTTATCTTCTGCTGGTTGGAGTTGAAATAAAATAGAAAGAAACCTTTGAAAATTAGGATTTAATGAAAGGGAACGTATTTATAAGAAACGTATATTGAAATCAGTGATGGAAAAAATCTCTTTACATCACCGGTTTTTTAAAACCTCTGCGCCTATAAGGCTATCTCATAAAAGAGAGCATGATTAAAAAGGAAAATAGAAATACATAAAACAGCAAAAATCCTTTTATGTAGTCAACTTGAAGTAAATAACAAATATTTCAACGCTAAAAGTAAGCATTTTAAAGGAAATAAATTAAAACTGAGGAATGGAAACAAGTTTTCACATTTTTCCTAACAGAATGGAACAGAACTCTATCACAGAATGTTCAGAGATGACTTATTACAGAGATCAGTAATGTGTTCTTGATGTGTTAGAAAACAACATGTCCATTGCGATAAGATTGATTCTGAAGATTACAAAGAAAAACTACAAATTAAAATTTACTTTAAACTAAGAAACATATGAATAATATTAAACAAATAGTATAATTTTTTACAGTTAATTATTATATTTTTTTTCATATATGTACTGTCATTGTCACGTATGGATCTGAAGTAGTTTGAAAATTCAACAAAAACTTGTGTCGATGTAAATGTATTTCAGATGTTAAAAAAAAGAAGAAATACTGTCATAAGAAAAGAATATTAGATATTCAATAGTAGACTATATAAAATACAAGCAATTAAATTGGTATGGGCATGTACGACGAATGCAAGAAAAAAGGTTACCCAGAGAAACATCGGAATGGTGTCCACCTGGAAGAAGAAGGTAAAGAAGACTTTGAAACTCATGGATGCAAGAAATAAGAACAGGAATGAGAACAAGGGGACTGGAAAGCAAGGAGTGGTTGGATAGAGACGAGTGGAGAAAGAAAATAAAACTTTAGGCATACAAAGATGTGTCAACATTAAAAATCTGCATATAAACAAATTATATATATAAAGTAAAGTGATCCCACAACAGGCCCGGAGACCCTTGGGGTAGTAGGAGGTTAAGGCTCCCACTTTTTCTAGACAATCGGCACTTTTATGTCAGCCGGGTTGTCAGCCCGCGTGACGGCCGCCTTTACCCCCAGAACAAGCTTCTGGTACTCATTTCCGTTAGAGGTTGAGTCGACCCCAGGGCCATAGTGCCGCCAGAGGGTTTGGGTCAGTTTAAAAATCCTGACCCCAACGGGACTTGAACCCTCGACCCTCCGGCTTGTAGCTCAGTGCCTTAACCACTACGCTACGGCGTGCTCCCAATTATATATATAGCTCTTTCAAACCAATGGAAATAATCGATTATAATAAAAATAAAATAATGTGAATAAACATTTATACAAATTAAACTAAAATTTAAATAAATCAAATTAATGTTATTAGAGAAACAAATTATGAAAAATCCATCAATTAATATCTGCTGAGAGACCAAAATGAAAATCTCAAAAAATTACGACATTGACTAAATTTAAAATCTGACAGGATCCATAAGGTGAATATTAGTTTTAAATCTGCTTCTAGGACCTCACATGTTGAACTTCGCAACATGCTAGGAATGTGAATGACTGTTGAGTAAGACACGTACAGTATATCTGGCATCGCATCTGTTAATGATATACATTGTACAAACCTTTTTATTCCTCGGAGCTCTGTAATAATTGCAAATTAATTAGAGACTGGAATGAAATTCAGTGCTGTCCGTGGACACCTAGTTATAAACATTTCACCCTTTTCATGGCAGTACTAACAATCGAGTGTCATTGAAATTTCAACATGTCAGCCTCTAGTTACAGAAAACACTAATTTACATACCGCAACTACAAATGCGTAGTTTGTACGCTTAAATATCACGCGTAAATTATTCCATGATTTAAAATTCGTGACTAAAAGTTATATTTATCTCTACTAATTATATAATACTTATTTTTCTAGTAATTTTTAATTTAAAAGTACATTTTATCGATCCAGGTGGAATACTGATTACCATGCTTCTGATTCCGAGGTTCGTGGTTCAAATTCACCCCTAGTTATGTATTTTAAAGGCGGAAAAATCCTAGATAAAGCACCCTTCGGAAATAATTTAAAGCCGTGGACCCCACGTTATAATTTTACGGATCGTAAACGAACCTCAAACATAAAAAAAAAGCAATAAGCAATTTGTTGGCCATTTACGCTGAGATTTGAATTATGAGCTAATGACCACTTTAAATAAAAGAGTAACTAAATAATCCACAGTTATGGTTTTCCAGTAACGTCGTCGGTTCGGGCAGTTTCATTAAAACCCTTGTGGAGAATATTGATATAAAATTATAGAATATTCACCTGAAAGGTCCGTCTCCTCAACTTAATTATCATTTAACTGTAGCGCTTTCGGGACTTGTCCCATCATCGGCAGGATTGAATTTTATTAACGCAGGATTGAATCCTGCCGATGATGGGACAAGTCCCGAAAGCGCTACAGTTAAATGATAATTAAGTTGAGGAGATGGACCTTTCAGGTGAATATTCTATAATTTTATATTAATTTTGAATAAACCTCAACGGAACACATCATGAATCTTATAAAAGGAGAATATTGTGTTACCACACTTCAATTATTGTAACTTTATACATAATAGGGTACCGGGGGGCTATTTTACGCATGGGGCTTTTTCACGCACTGATAGTGTCATTGACTCTGACAGCTATACCTTGGTCTATTGAAGGTCGAAGTAGGTATTTATAAAAATCCCGTTTTGTCACCCTTTCAGTAGTGAAAATATTTTTTTTGTGAATAGAACCGTTTTTCCGAGAAAAATTCTTTTGTTGTGCGAGGTAAACTGTATTCCGTCTTCTTACCTGTTTGAATAACATTACAGTCTCAATTATTAAGCTATAACATTCGCATTTGAAATTATTTTAGCTTTAAAATAGAGCTGCATGTAGGTTATGGTATTAGAATATTAATTTAAAAACAGCAGATAGTGATACTTAAGTGACTTGAGCATAATAAAC
Source organism: Diploptera punctata (assembly GCA_030220185.1). Taxonomy (NCBI): domain Eukaryota; kingdom Metazoa; phylum Arthropoda; class Insecta; order Blattodea; family Blaberidae; genus Diploptera; species Diploptera punctata. The sequence goes on along the minus strand of JASPKZ010002683.1, from coordinate 34,793 downwards.
ATTTTATTAACGTATTGTAATATGGGGCTGCTTCGCGCACCGATGATGGGGGCTATTTTACGCACTAAATTATGACACATTTTATATAAAAATTGAGTTACTAACACATTACGTTAATTAAAATTTGTAGAAGTAGTATGTGCCCCTCGTAGCTGAGCGTCGTAAGGCATTATGCCTCGTTGCTAAGCGGTTCCAATCCCCACGAAAAAAAAGCTATTGGAATTTCGGTCAGTATGGGTCCAGTGCCCACCCAGCATCTTTACAAATGTGGGTAGCTACAATTAGTAGCGGTTGCAGATTGAGAAAACCAACTTTGGCGACTGGGGTGCCTGACATGCTGACCACATGTGACACCTGGCAGGATTATCGTTCTCCTCTATGATTAACACATGTGGATATGAACCCAGCAGTCGGCTGGTAGGCTAAGGGTCATCTAGGCTCTCCATGCCATGGAGGAGGAGAAAATGTAAATTAGTAGCCATAATATTTCATTCACAGACGCTCTTTTACAATTCTGGTCATTAGCGTGAAGTTCAAAACTGGGCACCAATGGGCCGGTAAAGTTTGCTCATATGCCTCTCATTTAAGGCTTGAGGTTCTTTACTTGTGAATCTACGACAACGGACCAACAATAAATTTACATCCCTTACAAAAAAATAATAAATAAATAAATAAACTTGACTGCAGAGCTAAACGCCAGCCTAAGCGGACTTCGAAACATTTGATATCCGACTCGAATGTGGAAATAAGAGCTAAAAGGGCGCTAAAACTGTAGTCTGTTGGTGAAATGAGTAGAGAAGTCTTCCAGTTTTCCGATTAGATATCATTCTCACTTGAAGATCAAGAGCGAAATGAGTAATGCCACGTGATCTGTTCTCCCTCCTGCACTTCCTTCCGCGGCCTCATTGACTGTGATTTTTGCCTTCCTCCTGTGTAGATGGCCTTTTTTAAACAGCTTCTATACAGGTTCTACGGACAGACTCCGTTGCCTCCAGATAACGAGACGGATGAACGATGTGTCATGCTCTTTTTGTAAACCGAGATACTTCTCTGAGAAGTCTTTAAGAATGGGAGAGTGGATCAGCTGTCAATAAATGTATGAATACGTTCCACGAACTGTGTGTGGGTGCAGTTGGGAAGAAACAATTTGCGTGTGATAATTGTTTATGATGATACGTTTAGTGCGCGAAGTAGCCCCTCTACATGCGTGGATCAGCACCACTGTGTTTACATAAGGTGTATAGTACAGACAATTTTATAAGGTTTTTTTATTCAGTGTTATACTAGTATTTAAGGATGATTAATATTATATCATATAGGTGAGTAAATAAGCATTAATTATAGAGTAATTACACATATCAATTTTTTAAAAGATAATTATAATACTGATTTAAATTTGAAATGCGCGAAATAGCCCCACCCTACCCTACCTTATCTATGATTTGTCGCAGAGACTGCAGCGTGTTCATAATGCCTGCGTTCGTTTCATTTTCAACATCCGCCGTTACGATCATATTTCCGAATACTTCAATAATATATCTTGGCGCCTGATTTCCAAGATATTGAGGACCAGTAGTGGTAGGACTTTATTAGACTACAATTAATATACATACAATGTTATTTACAAATATGGGTCGCACGGGCATCAAGCCGTATGTGCTAAGGACTACTCCGCGAAATATATAGAATAGAGAAATGTTTTGCTCTGTGAACTGATATTTAAATCACGATTTGAACACAACGAATTAAAGCGAGAAGCCAGATAGTTATATGTAGAGTTTAGTAGAATTTGGAAAAGAAGAACAAGATAATTTAGGTTTAATATATAAGTAATCAATTGAGTTGGTGTTTACTTGATGAAAATCCATATTTATTAATTAAATAAAAATAAAACGTAGTTTTATTTGATTTTCATATTTATTATATAATTCAGTGACAGCTGTTTCGGTACACTGTACGTTCTTCAGACATGTTAACAAATTATGAATTGTGTTCCAACTGATCTAAGCAACAATACAACAATATTTATTTAAATTTTTAAATTTAACAAAGGGGATTCATTCAAATCAAGTTGAGAATTTAACAGTTTATTACTACTTTTAAACTTATTAATTTCTACAGCCTCCAAAAGATCTAACTTCTTACCCTTATCACAAATATGTAAAATTTCAAAATTTGGATCGAAACAATGATTTGAATGAATCCCCTTTGTTAAATTAAAAAATTTAAATAAATATTGTTGAATTGTTGCTTAGATCAGTTGGAACACAATTCATAATTTGTTAACATGTCTGAAGAACGTACAGTGTACCGAAACAGCTGTCACTGAATTATATAATAAATATGAAAATCAAATAAAACTACGTTTTATTTTTATTTAATTAATTAATATATAAGAATGACATAACATTAAATTACTTTCAGAACCAGGTGTGGTAGATCAACCCAATAACTATAATGTTAATTAATTTGAATATACAACATATAAATAGTCCTTCATTCAGGGTCTGCAAAAAATTAGCGAGTTCCACAATAAGTCCAATTTATGATCTAAATTTGGTAGTTATGGGAATATATTTATTTTTGTAATTAAATCGTATGTACCAAGTTATTTTGTGAGAATACAACATGACAACAGCTACGATTATTTTTAAATTACGAATATCAGCTAAATTCCCTCTTCTGTCGGATTTTGTTGATTTTTTGGAGAACACCTCATTTTATTTCTATGACATTACACGTTTCGTTGCGAAAAATCGAACATTGGATTCAATGGAGCAGTTTTTATATTTTACCTTCAGAGGAAGCCCCACTCCTAGTGGTAGGAATTTATTTCAAGTAATATCATACTATTTTGCTGGTTAACATATTATACCTTCATTGTTATGCATCTACCGACTGAACTCCATTTATTAAAATATATATATATATATATATATATATATATTGATGGCACCTGTTGCACTGGCTCAGGAGGTACGCACACTTTTAGCGCCAAATCTTTAAATATAGCCTTATTATTAAAACAAATGTAAACGTCATCAGTCCTATCAGAGATTTTATGTTTTGCAACAAACGACTATGAAACCAGATATTCATAAATGCAAATCTAAATGTTTGCATCATGCAGCTAAGCGATATATCTTACCGCTCTTAGATTGTTGATGCATAACTGTCAAATAAGGAAAATTACATGCAATATCCAGTATTGTCAGTTTGGCGCTAACAGTGAAGATTGACTTAAACTTTAAACGCATTTTTCTCGAAACTTACAGAATGGCGCATAACCGGTTGATGCATAACATCGTCAAATTTTCTTAATTTATTGCTATATACCGAGTTTTATTTTTAAAAAAGTGGCCGCTCAGAGCGTTAGCTATTAAGGATCTATAAAGATTTATATAAACTTTTTATGGAAATATTTTCATGAGAACAACCTCCTTCGGAATTCGTTAAAATCGGCCTGTACATTTTTTTTATCTAATGCCACCAGGTTGTTTTTAAGACATTTCTGGGTTTCTCTCCTGGCATTGACAGAATTGTAATCCTTTTCTTAGATTGGGGGCATCTGGAAGGCGGAGTTTCGTTACCCCGATGATATGATGGGAAATGAATGATAATGAAGTGCCAGGAGAGTTCTTAACCTAACTTCCAAACCATGGGCAACCACAGGAATAATTCTCTTTAAGAAAAAATCCTATGGTTTGACCGGGAATCGAACCCGGGGCCGCACGAACTGTAGTAAGAAACGCTGGCCACTAGCCCATGAGGCTGGTCAAAGGCCTGTACACTAGACATTGCAATATCGAACCGTCAACTTTTAATGTGGAAATGCCAAACAGTTATAAATAAATATTAAAAAAAATAATCACAGATAAGAGTAATTTAAATTATATTGATTATCAAAAACTCTTTGAATTGTAAAAATATTTCAATATTATGTGGTTTCGGGGTAGCGTGCTGCCTTGTCACGCAGCGGGCCCGTGTTCGATTCCCGGTAGGGACAGGCTCCTGGGTGAGGTTCTTTTCGGGGTTTTCCTCACATGTAAGACAAATGTCAGGAAGCCTAGGACCCAACGGTCCCCGAAAATCATCGGCCATCATCATTATCATTATCATCAACTTTTATAAGATTCATGATGTGTTCCGTTGAGGTTTATTCAAAATTAATATAAAATTATAGAATATTCACCTGAAAGGTCCGTCTCCTCAACTTAATTATCATTTAACTGTAGCGCTTTCGGGACTTGTCCCATCATCGGCAGGATTTAAAACTGGTGTTTCACTGAAGATCTGGTAGAGGGGGTTGCATGTATTGGGTTCGTTTTCGTTTATCAGGCTGTCGTTGTGAGCTGCTTTCATGATTTCCATCTCTTCGAGTACGTTTATCTTCGCTGGATTATTTTCTCTGTGCATCACTGTTAGGGTGTTTTCAATATTTAACATGCGATGTCCTTCATGGATAACGTGTTTTGCATAGCTTGATTTACCTTCTGTGTGAACGAAGTCTCGAAAATGTTCTTTGAATCTGATGTTAAAACTCCTGTTTGTCCTTCCTATATAAAATTTGTTGCAGTCCTTACATGTCAGTTTATAAACTCCTTTGCTGTTGAAAATGTTATTTTCTTCAATGTTATGTTTATTATGTTGTTTAATTTGTTATTGGTTCTGTATGCTATTTTTACGTTTTTATCGGCTTTCTTAGTGCATTGGCTAATTTTGTCGTTTCTTTTCCTGTGTATGTAAGTGTTATCCATGTTTTCTTGTTGTTGTCAGATTCTTTTTCTAGTTTAGTAATGTTGGTTATGTTGTTCTTCCTTTTTTGTTTTTTTACGAGCTTATCTATGAATTCTCATTATAGCCATTGGTTTTTGCCATATACTTAATGTAGTTGAGTTCTTGGATGTAATTGTCTTTGCTTAATGGGAGTTTCAACATTCTACTGACTAAGCTATTAAATGTACTAATTTTCTGTTGAAAAGGGTGTGTAGAATTTTTGTTTATGGCCAGAGCATTGTTTGTGGGTTTCCGGTAGATACCGATTTCTAGTTTATTGTTGTGTATATTTTTGGTTATAGACAAATCTAAGTAGTTTATGCTGTTGTTTACTTCTATTTCTTCGGTGAAAGTGATTTTTTCACGCAGAAGGTAAATCAAGCTATGCAAAACACGTTATCCATGAAGGACATCGCATGTTAAATATTGAAAACACCCTAACAGTGATGCACAGAGAAAATAATCCAGCGAAGATAAACGTACTCGAAGAGATGGAAATCATGAAAGCAGCTCACAACGACAGCCTGATAAACGAAAACGAACCCAATACATGCAACCCCCTCTACCAAATCTTCAGTGAAACACCAGTTATGAATCCTGCCGATGATGGGACAAGTCCCGAAAGCGCTACAGTTAAATGATAATTAAGTTGAGGAGACGGACCTTTCAGGTGAATATTCTATAATTTTTAAATTTATCATTATCATCCTTATCATTTCACCGGTGTGGAAAGCAATGGGAAGCTACTGCACCTATAATTCCCTAGTGAAGCTGCGAAGCGTGCCATGGAAATGCTATGATTGCAGTGAAAGACCAGCCATAGGGCAGAACACGATAAAATAGAATAATCATATACAAATAATGGTTAGATAATGATAATTATTTTTCTTCAACATTTGTTTTGTTATATGAACTATTGGAAAATCAGTATTTACAATCGAAATACATTCCTTTTACTTGATATAGTTATCAATAAACCTAAATATAATATAATGTAAAAACATAATTCACTTTGAAACATTTGTAACTGTGTAACAATCGGAAATGAAATCAATCAGAAATAAAACCACTGTCGACTTTAAAATTAACGAGCTATGAAATTGATCAGAGTGAAAGTTGTTTGTATCTATTTGGAGTATTTTTATATGCATGCTACAGTAGACAATTCAATGGGAAATCATCAATTCTTTCCAATAATGAATCCTCCTCACACATTGAGAACATTCACAATGAAGTTGCAAATGGATTTTGTGTAGCTGTGCTTGCCTTTCATTTGTAAACTATATACACAAACATATATATACACAAATAAACACACGCATACACGCGCTTTAACAATGTGAAAAACATGTTTCGGTGCCCAATGTTCTGTTTTAAATATAGAATTTCAATTTCTTCTCCAGTCTTCCTTATTACTCTATTAGTTTTTTTTTTTACATCCTGAGTTCAAGTAGCTTAATTTGGACTCCCTGTCACAGGGAAGTCGAAGTTTCTCTGTCTTCAACCTGTCGGGCGGCAGCTATTGCAGTTCACGCTGAACTTTACTTAACCCTTAAATTGGCAAAAGAATAATTTCTCGTGCCAGTTATTTAAATGTTACGAACCGCAAAGAAAACAAAATAATGTAAAACTAAATTATTATTGTACATTATTACGTAATTTGACACAAACTTAAATCATTTCAAATTAATTGTTTTTTATTGTTTTACAAACAATAATAAATAAATGAAGTCAATGTATCTTATAAGATACATTGTGAAATATACAATGTCTTGCATATGCTGATGATGTAATAATAACAGCAAGAACAAAAAATTCCCTACTGGAAACCTTTGACAAATTGAAAAACGAAAGTATAAAATATGGGCTTGTAATCAATCCAAATAAAACAAAATATTTAAGATGTATGAGAAATAAAACAAATTTGAATGAACTAACTACAAATAGTGACTGTATTGATCAAATTAACTCCTTTAAGTACCTAGGCACAATACTAAACGATAATAATACTGTTGAAGAAGAAATCAAAACAAGAATATCGCAAGGGAATAAAGCATATTTTGCTAATTTCGATATATTCAAAAGCAAATTAATATCTAAAAATGTTAAATTCAAATTATATACAGCAATAATAAGACCAATCATATTTTATGGAGCTGAAACCTGGGTACTAAAAGAAGCAGATAAATTAAGATTATTAACGTTTGAGAGGAAAATATTTAGAAGAGTGTTAGGTCCAGTAGGAAAATGGAATTTGGAGATTAAGAAGGAATAATGAATTATACCTCAAGAATAATAAAGAAAATATAGTTAGTTTCATCAAATCCAAAAGATTACAATTGTTTGGACTTACACTAAGAATGCCAAAAGGAAGATTGCCGAATTATATTTTGAATTGCAAGCCACAGGGAACAAGACCACGAGGAAGACCCAAAGATCGATGGGAAGATGACGTAATTGAAGATTTAAGAGAGATGGGGATTTTTGATTTGAAATCTACTATACAAGATAGGAAGAAATGGTGTAAACTAGTTGAGAAGGCCAAGACATTCCACTGGAAGTCGTAGAGCCTGACGAAGAAGAAGAAGATGGTTTGTATACTCCGTATATGAAGATATTTTTAAGATTAATTTTCTGAAAATTTTATTAAACAGCAATTCAGGTCAAGGTACAATTTACGTTTACGTGGTGATGTATTACAATACCATTTTAATTTAATTAAGTAACCACAGTACTTGGACCGTGCAAAGACAGCAACAACTTCAATATAAAGAAGAGAATTTCGCGGGCAGTGGTGGTAGATATACCACTAATATTGAAATCAAACAAAATCTAAATCATAAAGACATTACAGTTTTGATCAGAGAGATCAGAGTTGTTGAAGACGAAATATTAGAAAATGTCTTATCTAATCACGTATGGCTTAAAAAAATATTTGAGGCTAGTTTGGTTTCGTAATGGTAATTGCACACATTAGTACGAATTTTAATTTCTCTTTATTATATTTCATTTTACTATATAAATATTTTTTTTATTTAGGAATATTCCACAATACAGTGTTTCTCCTTCAACCCAAAGTGATTTGTCGCCAGAGGTTCCTGTCAAAAGCATCTTCTTCCCTCAAATCTCTATCTTCCATACTTCTCTTCACTTCTTACATCCATCATTCTCTAGGCCTGCCTCTTCCACTTCTTCCATAGCATTCCAATTAAGGATCTTCTTTGGTATACTCTTTCTTTGCATTCTTATGAGCTGTCCATACGACTTCGAAGGTTTTTCTTCTATTTTTTCTTGTTGCTTACTTCCTCAAGCAATTAAGTTCCGGCGTGTTACTTTAAAGTCAGATACCACTATAATTACTGCAATTTAACTTACTTCCTTTCTTTTGAATGGGACAAAGTATTGACATTTTATGGTCTAGAGCCTTAGTTTCTGTTTTCCATACATCTATAATTAACTCGTATATATACTTCCACAAAATTTTGTCCCCAGATTTAATCAGTTCAGCAGTAATTAATCCTTCCCTGGTGCTCAATTATATTTTAATGATCGTATGCTATCATTGGTCATATCAGAGGTGGATTCAGATATATGGAGCTGGGGTCCAAAATAAACTCTAATTCAACATTATTATCATCGTCATGTCCACCGCTGTGGTCTCGAGGTAGCGTGCTGCCTTGTCACGCAGCGGGCCCGGGTTTGATACTCGGTCGGGGCAGTTTTTATGGGTGAGGTTTTTATCGGGGTTTTTCCTCACCTGTAAGACAAATGTCAGGAAAACTTTAAGGCCCAGACGGTCCCTGAAATCATATGGCCATCACCATTATCATCATCCTTCACCGGTGTGGAAAGCAACGGGAAGCTACCACACCTACAATTCCCTAGTAAAGCTGCAAGCATAGCATGAAAATGCTATGATTGCAGTGAAGAACCTGCCTTCGGGCAGAATTACTATGGATGGATCATCGTCATCGTTAAAGTTATCATCATCCATATTACATTTATATACATCCATCCATAGTGATTCTGCCCGAGGGCAGATCTTTCACAGCATCCTATGTTTTGCAGCTTTACTAGGGAATTATACGTGTGGTAACTTCCCATTGCTATCCACACCGGTGAAGGATGATGATGATGGCCGGATGATTTTCGGGAACCGTTGGGCCCTAAGCTTTGTGATATTTATCTTATAGGCGAGGAAAAACCCCGAAAAAACCTCACCAGGAGCCTGTGCCGACCGGGAATCGAATCCGGACCCGCTGCGTGAGAAGACAGCACGCTACCATGAGACCACAGCGGTGGAATATATATATATATATATATATATATATATATATATAATTAGCAAGGACAATATTGTTACTTTTACACACACAAAAAAAAAGTGATTCAACCTTAAAACATGAGATAAAACAAATCTAATGAAACTATCTATTTAACTACAATAGCGTAAACATCACAATGTTGGGCTACATCTCTCCTTTGTTAGAATTACTAGACCAAGTTAATTTAGATTCGCTTATTTCCGTACAGTTGTCATGAATGGTATGTGATCAACATAACTACCCATTGAAAAATCTAGTAGGCAACTAACAACTAAAATATAGTCTACTAGGATGAAGAAGCTTAAGGTTCTTTTACGAGCCTGGCTAAGATTCTTTTATGACTCTGGAACCTCAGACTGAACCCACGGGTTAAAGTCCCCGTCGGAGGAGTTGCTCTTTGCATTTTTGCATTCTAAAAAATACATCAACACCGACAAGTTCGAACCCGCGACCCTCGGGACCAGAGGCAGGGATAGAACCACTAGTCCGCCGCGGCCTAATAACCATGTAACTCAGAAAGAGAAGTTTATTGCTAAACATAAGTCTATTCATGCTCATTATTTCTCCTTCGGAGAAGGTGTTAACAATCTCCGGAAGTATCGTATCACAGATGTGTGTGGTGTGTTAAAACATTTTCAGATATGAAAATGACATTCCATCCTTTCATCCATAGTAATTCTGCCCGAAGGCAGGTCCTTCACTGCAATCATAGCATTTCCCATGCTATGCTTGCAGCTTTACTACGGAATTGTAGGTGTGGTAGCTTCCCGTTGCTTTCCACACCGTGTAGGATGATGATGGCTATATGATTTCGGGGACCATTTGGGTCTTCAAGTTTTCCTGACATTTGTCTTACAAGTGAAGAAAAACCCCGATAAAAACCTCACCCAGAAAAACTGCCCCGACCGCGGATCGAACCCGGGCCCGCTGCGTGACAAGGCAGTACGCTACCTCGAGACCACAGCGGTGGACAAAATGACACTAGTGGTATGATATTACCATAGGTATAGAAACTCATATTTTGATGAACGCTACGCGATTATCCTTACACCATAACTTACTAACTAACTCATTGGTACTATCTAACCCGTAGGTTAATGGCCGCGCGAACATAATCTCTCCATACACCCCCTATCCTGTGTTTTCCAAACATTCCCTTTATAATATACTTCCCTTAAATCGTAGTTAATGTTTTTCTCCCACTTTATTCCTGGTCTACCAACATCTACCTGGATGTTTTCCCTCCGCTTTTCCTACAAGAAGCTTCCATGCACGTCTTCCATTCCCCGCTCGTGCTACATGTGCTGACCATCGCGGTCTAAGGGACTTATTATATCTGGCTTCCTATAAGTATGTAAAATTCCATTAAAACGAGCAGATGCTAATTTGTGTGTAATATCTTCACTCCATAAGAAATATGACAAAAACTTTTGACTAAATGTGCGTTGGGAGCAGTTGATTTAAAGTCCAAACTCAAGGCATAGATTGTACATCGAGTCATTCAAAATACATAGCAATTATCTCTATAGAAACATGGAGTACCATGACACCATTCAAAGCTAAGTGTTCCCTTTAAGAGCAGCGACTTCAATTTCAAAGGTAGACCTTTGGAGTTATTCCTCTACGGCATAAGGTAGTGTTTGAGTATATACTCGGGATCGTAAGGATGAATATAGAAATCTAAGATACAATAGTATCCGAGATACAAAATGTTCGTGCCACACAAGCAATGTTTACTGCATGTATGAAGCCATACGTTTCTCAATAGCAAAAATAACTCCTTCTTTTAAGAATAAATATTTATTATTATTGTTATTATTTTTTTATTGTATCTCCAAATATTTTGAAACCCTATTTCGCCACATAGGTGTGCTAGGGTTGTAGCTTACTATAACAATATTATACTATACATTGTAAAACAAAAATATTAACTTATGGTTTGAATGAGTTTTATGAATTACATAAATCGTCTATAAATGTCCTAGAAAAAATACTACATATTGTTATGAATTTCATATTTTGGTCTTAAAAATCACTTCATACATTGAGGCAGAAGTCTCATCATCGTTTAAAAGTAAGTTTAACCAGAATCGTTGTCTTTCGAATATAGGGCAATTAAACAAAACATGTTTTACGGATTGATTCTTGACATTTAAAATTATGATCATTGCCTGGATTAATATTAAATCTCCTAAAATAACTTCCAAATTTTTCATGACCAGTCAAAAATTGTGTTAAGATGAAATTTGGAATAACATGTTTTATATTTAGCCTATGGTGCACTGCAGGAAAGAAGAGCTCTTTATTCAAAGCACTATTTGCAATGTTCATTCCAATCAGTGATGATATAGTCCAACAGTTTCTTTTTAACATAGGATATTGGGCACTTTGAAAATGAATAATGAAGCTCTTATTATTATTATTATTATTATTATTATTATTATTATTATGGAAATATAAATCTTCAAAACATTTAAGGACAATTCCATATTATGAAATCGACAAAAAATAATAAAAATTGAAAGCTGATATCGCGTCTTAAAAAAATACAATTTTTTATAACGAAACATTATGGTGCACTTAACATCTAAACTAGGTTTCAGACTCAGTTTGATATACTGTTCCATCCATCCATAGTAATTCTGCCCGAAGGCAGTCCCTCTCTGCAATCGTAGCATTTCCATGCTATGCTTGCAGCTTTACTAGGGAATTGTAGGTGTGGTAGCTTCCCACACCGGTTTGGGCCCTAAAGTTTTCCTGACATTTGTCTTACAGATGAGGAAAAACCCCGATAAAAACCTCACCCAGAAAAACTGTCCCGACCAGGATCGAACCCGGGCCCGTTGCGTGACAAGGCAGCACGCTACCTCGAGACCACAGCGGTGGGCGATATATTGTTATTAATGAATAACAGATCTGTCAATTCATCCGTGAACTTGAAAATACATTATAAATAATTTTATGCACTATCGCTTGAACATTAGTTCGCTGATATCTACATTTTTTCCAAACCGCGTAAATACAATTAATGTACAATTGACCATTTTAACCATTTTATATAAATGAATAACAGGTTATTCTGTGCTGACATTTTCTGATATATTTATTTATTGGTAGATGAAAGGGAAGCTCATAATATATATTTTTAAACAATTTTTCATATAAATACATTTATGTAAATTTCTAAACACGTATTTAGTATATTTTATTTACTGTACTAAATATATATTCAATTATTTTTTTCGCATGTAATATACAGGCTTATATTCAAAGTGTAAGGCTTGTAGAATGTAGGTTCCATCAAATAATTTATTCAATACAAACTCTTTAACTTTCGCAATCATTGTACACACTTATTTTGCTTATGAAGACTATTTACTGCTCCAGGTAAATTTGATCCAACGGTTTCCCGATAGCTCTCGGTTGTATTCTAAGCCCGCATTCCCCTCTCTAAAACTAAACTCCATAGTGCGACAGGCCTAGGAGGTCCTTGGCCTACCAGCAGGCTGCTGGCCTAACATCTACATGAGTTAATCACAGGGATAGACGATCAACCTGCCAGTATAAGAATGATATTTGGTCAGTATGTCGGGACCCCAGCCGTTAGAGCTGGTTTTCTCAACCTGGAGCCACCAATTACTGTAGCTATCCAAATTCCGCACGATGCTGAATGGGCACTGATCCCATACTGGCCGAAATTTCACGAGAAAATTTCTTCCCTCATGGAGACCCGAACCAGCGCAAGTACCGTAACTCTGCTACAAGGTATCTTGCCTTAATTAGTCGGTTACGGCGCACTCTACTGAATTCGCCAAGTTCCTCCGTAGAAGCAACAAGACTGGAAAGATCAGGGAGCGAGCTTCGAGCGGGAGTGAACGAGTATTTGACCGGTTCTAGCATTGACGTGTTAGACATGTATTCATTCATTTGGACCGTGGTAAGTTGGGTTTTTGGTAGATTAAAAGAAAAATTAAAAATAATCAGTAACTAATTTTTTACGCGATAGTGCGTTTTGTCGTACTTACAGCGACGACGACCATGATTGTAAGTTCAACTTCCTACATTCGGGGTTCCCAACCTAAATAACTATACTATGCTAAAATAACTATAATGTAATATTATATAATACAAACGCGGTGTGGGAAGTAAAACTACCGCCCCCTATGTATACTACATACAGTAAGTTATATATACAAAAAAAAATATCCAATAGGTAGTGTTAATATACATTATATGAAACAAATCACTGTATTTTAAATGAATTGAACTTTATTCGAAACCATATAAAACGATAAATACATATTTGCCGCCATTTTATTACTAAATGGTCTCACGGCCTCCGGTAGTTTCAACTAATAACCACTGCCCACACTGTTAACGTTAATCAATTGTTTATAATGAACACAAATTATTTCAAACAAAGATGTTATAATTTTACAATTATTTAGTATTTTGAAAACACCATCATGCAAAAAATAATGTACAACACACGTTTGTGAAATGTTTTACAGAATCGAGGAAAATGTTTAAAAACCGAGCGATAGCGTTATATACTATTGAGCGATGTTTTGTTAAAATCTCATTTTTAATGATTGATGAATTGATTGATCACCGTTCGTCCCACTGCGAGGACATGAGTGATTGCCTAGTGGGAAGTTACTTAACCAGACTAAATTAATTATGCCTGTTTCCCTACATATGCCACGAATGGCATGTGGTTAGCATACCGACCCAATAAAAACATCTAGTAGGAAATTAAAGTAGTACGTGAATTTTGAAGGTCGGTAAATTTATATTAGAGGCCTCTTTTTTCAGGCTTAAGGTTCTTTTACGAGTCTCAAAATATCCAGACTTTGGACTCACTGTTCAAAGTCCCTCCCGGAGGACTTTTCCTTGGATTTTTTCATCCTAAAAAATCCATCGACCCAGGCCGGGTCTGAACCAGCGATCCTCGGGACTACAGGCAAGGAACAAAACCACTAGACAATCGCGGCCGAATTTTTAATGATTATTCCATAATTTTGTGATACTGATTATCAATACATAAGTCGTTTTTCTCTAATGCTGATATTTTGCATGTAGGGCCTATACCCGAATCGCCATATCTCCGGCTCTGAAGTTTAGGCTATACGAGGGGTAAAGGGAGCATTCGCCCTCTACTGCCAATTAGGATATGTTGTAGTGAGAGTAGATGTCTGCCACAACCAATCACTGTTCTTGATGCAGCTATAGTGCGCTAGTAAGGTTTGAAATTGCCGAGATGTTGCCAGCTGTATGTCTGCTAACCGCATACATAAAGCGGCCACTCCCACTGAATATCCATATCGGCAACACAGTTGTGAAAATGTCAAGGCCGGAGAATCAGTGGCTGCAGTATAATAAAATCAATCTTGAAAAAATATTAAAAAACAAAAATTACATGCTTATTAAAAAAAATATGCGAGTATTTAGAGAAATCGAACAATACTTTCGGGAGGGACTTTAAGCCGTGGGTCCTGGGTCTGAAGATTTTCAGGCTCGTAAAAGAACCTTAAGCTTGAATAAAGAGGAACATAAACCAAATTTGCGACCTTCATCATCCTTAGTTGCCTACTAGATGTCTCATTGGGTCGGTATGTTGGCCGAATACAATTCATGACATCCGCCCATAGTAATTCTGCCCGAAGGCAGGTCTTTTACTGCAGTCATGACATTTTCGTGCTATGCTTTGCAGCTTAACTAGCGAATTATAGGTGTGGTAGCTTCCCGTTGCTTTCCGCACCGGTGAAGAACGATGATGATAATGATAAGGATGATGATGACGATGGCTGGATGATTTTCGGGGACCGTTGGGCACTAAGTTTCCTGACATTTGTCCTACAGGTGAGGAAAAACCTCGAAAAAAAGCTCACCCAGAAGCCTATCATGACCGGATATCGAACCCGGGCCCGTTGCGTGACAAGGCAGCACGCTATTTCGAGACCACAGCGGTGGACAACAATTTGCTGTCTCGACCGGGAATCGAACCCGGGTCCGCTGCGTGACGAGGCAGCAGGCTAACTCGAGACCACTGCGGCGGACAATTCACAAGTGTAAGGATCACCGAGATACGTTTGTAACTCGCAAGGAACACTGTAACATTTTTTATAACTGTAGACTGACATTATAATTATTTACATTTTATACTGGAAACTCCTCCAATGATTAGTTCTGGAATCTGGCACAGTATATTGAACATGTATGTGCTATGCATTGCGAAATTCCGGTTTGTTAATGGTATTCATCGCAGAACATCCTGTCCCCTGTAACAGGGAGTCAGGGTAAGTAGTTATACATGCAAATGTGGTTCTTAGTGATGATTCTCTTTTCACAATTTAGCGCCTACGTCAAATTCCTTCTTCTTTAAAATTCTTCTGAAAGAGTCCCAGATAAATTTGTAGATTTTACTTTATGTATATATATAACATATAAAAATGAATGTTTGTTCGTATTTTATGTGCTGCCATACCGTTCATCCGATTGTAATGGGGCTTTTTGTAAAATGTTCAGGAATTTCCCGGAAAGGTTATATGCTATAAGAGAGTTGTAATACTCAACCCCTTCACCCTTAAAAATCACCCTTTGTAGTGAAAAACGCGAAAAGTCGTTTTTTGAACGTTTAAATGGCTTACACTACTTAAACCATATAAAATATACAAAATTAATGTGCAGAGCACTGAATAACTCAAAACACTCTACAGAAAAGTCCGCGACAGCATATGTTTATCTTTTACGGATAACTCACATCATTTTTGTCTTACATTTATGCAAAGAAGATCGGGTTAAGTAGATTCCCGGGCAAGCAGCGCGCGGTGGGTATTTGTTTAGAAATAACTCACAATAACGAATTTTGTCTTTCAGTCATTTATGAAAATAAGATCGGAATAAGTACATTCCCGAGCAACACCGGGTAATCAGCACTGGGTATCTTAAAATAATTAGGATATACATTTATAAATATTTTTCCTTTTACTTATTCAACTAAATATAAAAACACATTAATTTTCGTATTTCCGCTCATTTATGCTAATAAGATCGGGATGGGTAATCAGCACGGGGTATCTAAAATATTTACGATATAAATGTATAATTATTTTTCTTTTACTTATTCAGCTAAACATAAAAACACATTAATTTTAATCCATTTAGGCGTAGCAGGACGTCGGGTATTAGCTTGTGTGTGTGTGTGTGTGTATATATATATGTACATATGTGTATGTATGTATGTATGTACATATGTGTATGTATGTATGTATGTACATATGTGTATGTATGTATGTATGTACATATGTGTATGTATGTATGTATGTACATATTTTTTTTTTTTTTTTTTTTTTATTCTTTATTGAATCAACAGCATGCCCCATTACAAAGTAATATTACATGCTTTTTAAAAGCTGATACAAATTGTCTTACATTACTTTTCATATAACAAGGTGTACATTTTCAAATATAAATTGTTGACTGTCTCTAACTTAATAACTATTTCTGTTCCTAATTACTTAGTTTACTTAATTCTAATACTAGTCATACTTTTGTTTATACACTATATTACATATTTACATATTTACATTATCAATTCTGGCTATTTCTAAACTTAATAACTATTTTCTATTTCTAATTACATAATAACAATGTAACTTAATTTACGTAATCCTAAATATAATCATACATATTTGTTTATATACTATAATATATATTTACGTTATCAATTTTATAGTTTCAGTAAACTTCCTAAATGCTATTAAATGCTTATTAACTAATTCTTTGTTTGTACAAGGCCAAGAGTCTCCATTATTTTTTATACAATTTATTAATGTCATTCTCTGGTGTTTTAGATCTTCACATTCATATATTAGATGATTTATTGTTTGTTCCGCTCGATTGCAAGTGCAGGTTGGATCCTCTATAATGCGGAATCTGTGAAGATAACTCCTGGTTTGACCATGTCCTGTGATCATAGCGGTGAACTCGGAGGTTGCGGGTAACTTGATCTTGAGTCTGTCTGTGACAGTAGGAAGAAGGATCTGGTGATGTCTCCTTTTATTGAGTTGCTCCATCTGTGCTGCCATTCTGTTAATCCCGCTTCCTTTACTGCCGTTGTAATGGCCGATTTTGGGATCTTATTGTAAACGATCTCAATTCCTTCGTCTTGAGCAGCTTCTTTTGCCATTTTATCTGCCATTTCGTTACCGGCAATCCCGATATGTGCTTTAATCCAGGAGAAGTAAATTTTCCAGTTGTCTTCCTCTAAAGCTCTGATGATTTCCAGAATTTTTTCTATTGTTGGGTTGTATTTTGAATTGTTTTTTAGCAATAATAACGTTATTTTGCTATCTGTGAATATAGCTATGGTTTTTTCTTCGGTATGCAAACCTTGTAATGTTTGCATTTCCTGTAGTGATTTCTCAATGGCAATTTGCTCTGCCTGATTGTTAGAGCACTTGCCGTCTAACCTGTACTTTAGCTGACGTATGAGCATCCCATGTTGAATTATTGCAGCCGCTGCTCCTACTTTGTCTGCTGTTTTGCTTCCGTCAGTGTAAATGTAGAAATCGTGTTCCTTGGTCTCATCTGTTTCTTTTATTTCTACCTTTCTTGCTGGATGGGCCCAGTTGCATGGTTGCAAAGGAGTTTCATACTCTCTTTCACCATGTATGTCTTTATATATTTTTGCTTTTCCGGTAATTGTCAAATCAATAGGTTGTATCCCTGCTATGATGCAGGACGCGTCGTATGATACTGTCCGATATGATCTTGAAATCCTGATATTAATCATCCTTTGAACTCTTTGGATTTTCCTCAAGTTCTTTTTGTTTCGCAGGGCTTCTTCCCATACGGGTGAACCGTATGTCAGGATTGGTTCAATAGCGCCACTGTAAATGGTTTTTAGAGCTTTGTTGCCAAGTCCCCACTTAAGTTTTGCTGATTTTGATAAGGAATGAATTAATCTTATTGCTTTGTCATGAAGGTGGTCTATGTGTTTGTGAAAGTTGAGTTTCCTATCAAAATATATACCAAGATATTTCAGTTCATCTACCTGTTGTAGCGTTTTATTGTTGAGGTAAATGCTTACTTCTGCGTTATGTGCGTTCCTCTTCCTGGATATTATCAATACTTTTGATTTTGCATCATTAAATTTAATTTTATTATTTTTAGCCCAGAGTTCGATCTTTTTTATGTCTTGATTTGCATAATTTTCAGCCTCCTTAGCACTGCTGCCCTTTGTCAGTACTAATAAATCATCTGCAAAAGCAATTACTTCCGTTCTGTTGGTAAAGTTGAGATTGAGCAATGAATTATAAAGTATATTCCAGAAGCCTGGCCCACAGGAAGACCCTTGCGGACAGCCTTTCTCAACTTCTTTTACTGTTTTGAATTCATTGGTACAAAGAGTGGCCTTTCTGTTCTTGAAGTAATTCCGTGCTAGGTTATATAAATTCTTGGGACATTCTAGTTGACGTAGATTGCTGAGTATACTTGGCCACCAAGCTGCATCGAAGGCGCCTTGCACATCTAAGCTTGTGCAGACAATGTAGCCAAAGAATTGTAAATTTGTTTGTACGTAATGCTTCATTCCCATTGCCGCATCTATTGTACTTCTCTGGGGAGTGAATCCATATTGGTTGTTGTTTAATAATTTCCTGGAATTAAAGTTATGGAGAATTCTGTTGATCATTAGCTTTTCCAAGACTTTTCCCAGGACATTAATTAGACTGATAGGTCTATATTTTGTCACACTGTCGCTTTCTTCTTTTCCAGGTTTAATTATTGGGATTATTAGCGAATGCTTCCATTGATTTGGAAATATGCTCATCTGTAAACATATATTATAGATTGTGGTAAAAAAGTGAGGAAAGTGTTGAAATGCTCTTAGGATTATGTCACTCGGTACTCCGTCTTCTCCCGGTGATTTGTTCGGGTTAAATCTTCTCATCACTGCCAGGATTTCTGTTTGTGTAAAGTCTATGTCATTTGGAGTCTCTATGGGTTCATCTACCATTTCCCTTATTTGTTTTTGCTCTTCACTGTCATCTCGATCATCGTCTTCCGGTATGAAAAAGTTCATCATATATTCTATTGTATTCGCTGTATCTGTGGTATATATCCCGTCTTCCTTTTTTAATGTAGTGAGTGTGCTATTCCCTCTTAATTTATTGGATGCTATTTTATATACAGCATTCCATGGGTTAGAGCCTTCTGTGATGCTGCAGAACTTTTTCCATGAATTTAGTTTCTCAGTATTTAATTTTGTTTGGTACTGATGTCTCTCTTCCAGGTACTTCGTTTTTCTTTCCTGGCGTAAGTTTTCGTCATTTTTAGTTCTTTGGAATAGCCTCCTCAGTGCATTTACCTTTTTTCGCATAATAGTTAGTTCTTGTGTCCACCATGGGACAGTTTTTCCTTTCAAGTTTATTCTTTTCCCCTTGCTTATTCGGAAGGAAGTTTTACAGGATACAGCTATGCACTTTTGCAAGTTCTCAAATAACAATTCCGTATTTTCGTGTTGTCTAACAGCGTTGGCTAGTTCTTGATCTAGATCAATAGCATTCTGATCGCACTTGAATGTTGTACTCAGGTGTGTCGCTAGTTGTGAGTTGAATTTTATAAATCCTTCCTCTGTGGTTATATATCTCAGTCTCTGTAAAGGTCTAGTCGATGTCGGGGTTATTTCGTCTATCTTGAAGTTTATTAACTTGTGATCGGAACAGCTTTCTTCATCTCCTATGCTCCAGTTTGTTATATGTCCTAGGAATATGTGGTTACAGACTGTTAAATCAATCCAGCTTCTGCCTCTAGCTGTCTCAAAAGAAGGTATTCCTGTGTTTTCGTTCCTTATATGTAGATTGTTGACTGTAAGGAATTCCTCCAGTTTCTTACCTCGATCATTGTTTATTTCGTCATACCACAGCTTATTTCTTGCGTTCGTGTCAGCAAGTATCATAAGCCCGTGTCCTTTAGTGTTGTTAAGTATTGATTCAATTTTTTTCAGGTCTTCCTCTATACTCAAATCTCCATCAAAATACATGCTAGCGGCATAGAATATTTTTTTCCTGTAATTGACTTGAACCACAGTGCAGTCCTCATCTGAAATTTGGCTTATTGTTGTTGCATCAATATCTTTATTGTTTATAATAATTGCAGCCCTCTTTTTTCTATGACCGCCTGCATATATTCTCATGGTATTAGGTATTATTGCTAACTTATTATTTAATGTGTACGGTTCCTGTATGAAGGCTATATCAATGTCGTGATTTATGAGTAGTTGCATTAGATTGCTGGTCGCTGATCTTGAATGTTGTAAGTTAACTTGTATGCATTTGAGTTTGAGTTTATCCATTTTAATAATCTGTGTTTAGCTGGTTCCGTTTTATTGCTGCTTGATAGCAGGGACAGTTTTTGTCTAATGCAGAATGGTTTTCATCAATGCTGTTGTCTTTATTGTATCTCTTGTAATTGGCACAATTGATACATTTATAGTTTTCTTTCTGTACTGTACACTCAGATAATGTGTGGTTTTCAGTACAGTTTGGACAGGTTTGAATTCCTTTGCAGTCTTGGGCGCGGTGGTTAAATTTTGAACACTTATAGCAACGGGTGATCATAATGTAATCATCCCAGTTGCACATACTCCATCCAAGTTTAATTTTTTTTTCTAGGATCGTATTGCGTTGTTCAGAGCTAATTTCGATGATGATATTCTTTCTCTTTTTTCTATCTCGGAATTCACGTACTGCTCTCATGGCTTCTTTTCCAATTTCTAATTGTTCATTTTGTGTAACGAGAGCTTCTACGGCATTTTCGATCGTTATTTCTTCTGGCGTATTAAATATGATAATCTTCGGATTTCTTTTCTTGCTTACGCTTGCTTGCAATTCACCTCCGCAGTTATTATTAATGTTCTGACAAATAATTTCTGCTTCGGTCTTATTGCCTGATTCGATTAACAAATTACCATTTTTCAAGCTTTTCAATGAGTTGATTCCTACCTTGAGTTCAATAGGATTCACTTTAGTTTTGAGAAGCGTTCTCATATACTCCGTACTTTGATTGTTCTTGCTTTTGATTACTAGTTTGATTGAGTTAGGTTGGTTTGTTTGTTGTGAACCTCCCACTACTGCCGAGAAATTCCTCTTTTGGGTGGCAGGTTAGCGCCACAAACTGGTTGTCGGTTGTAGGACAGAAATATTTCCGGTGTCCATTGTGAGATGGCGCCGATAGCATCTGGGTTGACAATGTGTTGGGTGGTTGCAAGCAGCGTAGGTTTTCCAATTCTTTATTTTTGTCACACAGGTCATTTTTCAGCAAGGAGAATGATTTCCGTAATATGCTAACTGCATTAACGATATCTTTTTTCAAATCCATGCGTAGATTTTTGCTCACCTCTGTCACATTCAATAACATTTCAAAAGCCTTTTCACTTTCCGTTTCCATTATGTAGTCTGGTTTATCAATAATTATATCTAATATAAATATTATTAGTTATTAATAACTCGGAACTTATTGTTACGTGGTGGCGATTACTTTTCAAAATAGCTGCCGGCAGTTGTTTCCGCTAGTAGTCATGACTTACGAGGACGTGGTCCATCGAACATTTGAATTAAGCGCGCTCTACAGGGTAGGGAAATTTTTTGCTGTGGAGTAGGGACGATCTAGAAGGCACTGGAATTAAGATGGCGGACGGCTGAGTGGTGGGAGGAAGGAAGAAGGAAGGTGAAAAGATGGCTGCCATCTAAGCAGCAAAAACTACAACCAACGCCACGCTTAAAACTAGCAAATCACCTACGCTAGAGAAAAAATATATATCTTAAAATGATCACAAGCACTTTGTCATATGTATTAAATACAATTTACCATCACATACAATGATTTAAGTATTCATATTATCACGTAAGCAGGAGCACACGGTACTCACGACCACCACTTACAAATCAGTGCAGCCAACTATGTATGTACATATGTGTATGTATGTATGTATGTACATATGTGTATGTATGTATGTATGTACATATGTGTATGTATGTATGTATGTACATATGTGTATGTATGTATGTATGTACATATGTGTATGTATGTAGTATGTACATATGTGTATGTATGTATGTATGTACATATGTGTATGTATGTATGTATGTACATATGTGTATGTATGTATGTATGTACATATGTGTAT
>JASPKZ010002683.1:0-7500 GCA_030220185.1 Diploptera punctata | reverse complement strand
TTTTCTTTCGCCCATTTTGCAATTTTGTGTAATTCCATATTTGAATAATTTTCTATTTCTCGTATGGATTCTCCCTTTATTAATAGTAGGAGGTCATCTGCGAAGGCTATTGCTTTTGTTTGTTTCTTGAAGTCTAAGTTAAGTAATGAATTATATAGTATGTTCCACAATCCTGGGCCACAACAAGAGCCCTGTGGGCAGCCTTTAGTGATTTTCGTCTCCCAAGTTTCATTGTTTATTGATATACTTGCACTTCTCTGTCTGAAATAATCTTGCGTTAGTTCGTAAAGGTTTTTTGGGCATTCTAGATATTTTAGATTTTTAAGGATTCCTGGCCACCATGCTGCATCGAACGCGCCCCTTATGTCCATACTGATCATAATTACAACATTCTTTTTTTCTAGTTCTGGTTCTACATATTTCTTTACTTCAATTGCAGCATCTGTTGTACTTTTTTGGGGTATGAAACCATATTGGTTGTGGTTTAAAAGTTCATTCTTGTATATGTGGTGATTTATTCTGGTTATCAGTAGTTTCTCGAGAATCTTCCCTCCTATGTTTAGTAAACTGATAGGTCGGAATTTGGATGGGTCTGAACTGGATTCTTTACCCGGTTTTATTATTGGTATTATTTTAGCTTTTTTTCCATATTTGAGGGAAACAACTTCTGTTTAGGCAATTGTTATATATTGCTGTAATAAAACTTGGGAAATTATTGAAGGTGCGTAGAAAAATATCACTTGTTATTCCGTCGATTCCTGGGGTCTTATTGCAATTGAAACTTTTTATTGTTTGTCGGACTTCTTCTACGGTAAATTCTACGTCATCTTGTGTTTCGATTGGTTCTTCTATGAATTTTCTTATTTGTCTGTGGAATGTTGTATCTTCATTTTCGTCATCATTGGCGGTGAGGTGTTCTATCATGAGTTTCATTGTTTCTTCGGTGTTGGTTGTCTTCGTCCCGTCTGGTTTCTGTAGGGTTGTCATGGTGGTTGGGCTTCTCGTTTTATTTGTTGCAAGCTTGTAAACTTCATTCCATGGGTTGTCGAGAGACGTTAGGTTACAATATTCCTTCCAGGAGTTTGTTTTTTGTCTTCGTATTTCATTTTGAAGTTTTTTCTTTTCTTCGAAGTACTGTTGCTTACGGATTTCCCTTAGTTCTGTGTTGTTTCTCGTTCTTTGGTAGCGCCTTCTTAATGCATTTGTCTTTTGTCGCATTACAGTCAGTGAGTCGTTCCACCAAGGTACTGATGGTCTATTTGGCGACTTTTTGTTTGTATGAAGTGCTTTAAGTGTCTTCTTGCACGTTAATTCTATCACCTCGCTGAATTTGTCTACTAGTGTTTCGGAGTCCGATGTATTTAATGCTCTAAAGGTTAGATTTGTATCAATTTCTTCAATGTGTTTTTCTTCATATGAAATATTAAATTTCTTACACATTTCAAGAGCGAGATTATTATCAAATTCTGTACATTTATCTGTATTCATCACGTATTTTAATGTTTGATATTTGTATTCCTTTCTTTCGTTGCTTGGGTTTCCTATTCTTATAGAATATTTTATTATGTTGTGATCTGAACAACTTTCTTCATTGCTGATCTCCCATTCATTAACTGCTGTCAGTAAGTTGGTGTTTACTATAGTTAAATCGATGTTGCTTGATCCTCTGCTCGTTTGAAAGGTTGTGTTTATGCATTTTTCGTTTAATACATGAAGTTGTTTACTGATTAAATATTCTTCTAGTATTTCTCCCCTTGGGTTTGTTAGAACATCATGCCAAGTTGTAGATCGCGAATTGGTATCTACATTAATTATAACACCATTTCCTTTGCAAAATTCCAGTATTTCGTCTAATCTGCTGAATTGGTTTTGTATTGGTACGTTTATATCATAATATAAGCTGGCAGCGTATAATTTCATATTCCCGTACTTTATTTCTATTAAGACTGTGTCTTCATCTGATAATTGTGTAATTAGCAGTGCACCTACATTGCTATTTGGAATAACTATGGTCGCTCTCTTCTTCCCTGTTCCGGATGTATATGTTCGATATCTTTTTATAATTCCATGAGTTTTGTTTTGATATGTGTAAGGCTCTTGTATAAAAGCCATGTCTATTTTATTTTTAACAATCAGTTCCATGAGGTTATCTGTGGCTGCTCTTGAGTGTTGTAGATTTATTTGCATACATCTAAGTTTTGTTTGCGTTGGTATAGTCTGTTGATTTTGCGCCATTTTAGTAGTCTATGTTCATTCTGTACTTCTTTAGAGTGGCGAGCAAACTAGGGCAGTTCTTGTCTAGCGATGTGTGATTTTCACATATTTTTTCTTTCTTGTTGTAGGTATTGAAAGTTACACAGTTTATACATTTGTAGTCTGAAGTTGGAGCTGTACATTCTTTTAATTTGTGTTTCCCTGCACACAGGGGACATGTTTCTTCTCGTGTACATTTATTTTGTGTGTGTGACAGTCTACTACATTTGAAACATCTTGAAACTGCGAGATAATCATTCAGGTGGCAAATTGTCCATCCGATCTTCAGCTTGTTATCTTGTAATCTTCTCCGGGTTTGAGAGTTCACTTCCACAACTAAATTAAACTTATTCGCTTTGGTTCTATATTTGAATTTGGATTGAATGTCATCTTCTTTGAGGTTAAGTTCTGGGTTTTGTGTTATTATAATGCTAGATGCATTTTCGATTGTTACGTCTTCCGGTACATTGAATATTACCATCCTTGGATTTAACAATTTTGGTGCATGTACTTCTAACTGGTTTCCGCATTTTGAGGTAATTGTTGAGCTGAGTATATTGATTTCATCTTTGCTTTCGGTTTCAATTTCGATTCTTCCACTTCCATCTTTGAAAGTTCTGAATGTTTTAATGCCCACTTTCAGCTCGGTAGGATTTATGTTATCTTTAATAAGTTGCTTAATTGTTTCTGCCGATTGATCATTTCCTTTTGGTTTGATTGTCAATTTGTACTTTCTTTCTGTTTTTTCCTTCAGGACTTCTGAATAAAGGTTCTTATGTTCGCCGGTAGGTGGCAGATGAAGATTAGCATTCCTAGGTTCTCTGGGAGAATGTTGCCTCCTGACGTCCATAGATGGTGCCATCTGTCCCGAATTCAGACCTGACTGCAGGGCGATAAGTTCTTCTCTGACGCTTTTAATCTCTGATTTTAACTTATTATTTTCTTCGTCTCTCTCAGTTATGAACTTACTAATCTTAACAATTTCATTCCTTATGGTACTTACAGATTCCATTATTTTTTGTTTCAAGTCTTTTCGCAAATTTTTACTTATTTCCGTGACACTCATTAGAGTATTGAGCGCACTCTCTATTTCGTTTCCTTCTTCGTTCGTCATCTTGTCGGTACTAGATTTTATGGTGCATGTGGCTGCAACTGTAATTTGTGACGTTGAATCACGTGACATAAGATGGCCTCTTGATGCTACTTCCGGGATCGACGTAGTAGCCAATATGGCCAGCGTCCGCTTGTTTCCTTGTTAACTCACACGTGGTCTTGATTTTTGCACTATGATTTTTATGATGATATTTACTTAATATTATATGTATGTATATATATTTCCTTATTTATCGTCTTGATTAGAATAGAATGATTGTTTATTTATGTATAATGTATATATTAAGTTCAGATCAACCTGTGGCCACGTGTTTGCGTAATGTAATTTTTAGAAATTATGTATTTCTTTACTATTCTTGGTTGTGATATAATATTGTTTTAGTATTTATTGTGGAATATCACATATTAAAGGTGTTTTGGTAGATTTTTGTCTCACTTACACGTTATAAAACTTTTGAGTTCATACGTACACGTGCTTGTAGTTTGTGTTCACTATTTTGTTTTAACTTATATTTTAAATTACTTTACACTGTTCTATGTTGTTTCTAAATCACTCTTATTCATTAATATTTCCGAGTAGTAAAACTATATATATCAGTTGTTATACTACACTACACTGTGGTTCACTTGTGCACATAGTTCTAGGTTATGTTCACCATTTTGTTTATAATTCATATTTTAATTCACCTTTCACCAGTTTATTATTGTTTCAAACTCACTCGCATTCACCAACAATTAATTAGAATACAACTTTATGCAATATTGCTAACCATTTGACCACTTATATAAAATGTTCACGGAGCTCCGATCAACACGTCCGCACTCCACCGCACCGTATCTCTCACTCATGTATGTATGTATGTATGTATGTATGTATGTATGTATGTATGTATGTATGTATGTATGTATGTATGTATGTATGTATGTATGTATGTATGTATGTATGTATGTATGTATGTATGTATGTATGTATGTATGTATGTATGTATGTATG
The DNA here is from genome assembly GCA_030220185.1 of Diploptera punctata. Lineage (NCBI taxonomy): Eukaryota > Metazoa > Arthropoda > Insecta > Blattodea > Blaberidae > Diploptera > Diploptera punctata. The sequence continues at coordinate 3,140 of JASPKZ010002683.1, read as the reverse complement.
TATGTATGTATGTATGTATGTATGTATGTATGTATGTATGTATGTATGTATGTATGTATGTATGTATGTATGTATGTATGTATGTATGTATGTATGTATGTATGTATGTATGTATGTATGTATGTTATGTATGTTATGTTAATGTATGTATGATGTATGTAATGTATGTATGTATGTATGTATGTATGTATGTATGTATGTATGTATGTATGTATGTATGTATGTATGTATGTATGTATGTATGTATGTATGTTATGTATGTATGTATGTATTGTATGTATGTCTTTATTGTCAGTTATTATCATTCCATGTATGTCTTTCTTATTTCTTTCTTTCTTTCTTTCTTTCTTTCTTCTCTTTCCTTTCCTTTCTTTCCTTTCTTACTTTACTTTCCTTTCTTTATTTCTTTACTTTCATCTCTTTCACTATCTTCCTTTCTTTCTTTCTTTCATTCTTTCTTTCTTTATTTCTTTCTTTACTTATTCTTTCCTTCTATTTCTTTCTTTCTTTCTTTCTTTCTTTCATTTCCTTTCTTTCTTGTCTTTATTCTTTCTTTCTTGTCTTGTCCTTTCTTTCTATCTTTCCTTCCTTCTTTCTTTCTGTCCTTTCTGTCCGTCTTTCTTTCCTTCCTTTCTTTCTTTCTTCATTGTATTTCCTTTCTTTCTTTCTTTCTTTCTTTCTTTCTTTCTTTCTTTCTTCCATTTCTTTCTTTCTTTCTATTTCTTTCTGTTCTTTCTTTCTTTCTTTCTTTGCTTTCTTTCCTATACTTGTGCTTTCTTTCTTTCTGTCTTTACACTTTCTGTTCTTGTGTCTGTCTTTCTTTCTGCTGTCTTTCTGGTCTGTTCTTGTCTCTTTCCTTTCTCTTCTTTCTTTCTTTGTCTTTCTTTCTTTCTTTGTCTTTGCTTTCTTTCTTTCTTTCTTTCCTTTCTTTCTTTCCTTACTCTTGTCTTTCTTTCTTTCTTTCCTTTCGTCTTTCTTTCTTTCTTTTCTTTCTTTCTTTCCTTCTTTCTTTCCTTTCTTTCTTTCTTTCCTTTCTTTCTTTCGTTTCATTTCTTTCTTTCTTGTCTTTCTGTCTTTCCTGTCCTCTTTCTTTCTATTCTTTACCTTTCTTTCTTCTTTCCTTCCTTTCTTTCCTTTCTTTCATTTCATTTCTGTTGCATCCTTCTTTCTTTCTTTCTTTCCTCTTCTTTCTTTTCTTTCCTTTCTTTCCTTTCTTTCTGGTCTTCTCTTTCTTTCTTTCCTTTCTTTTCGTTTCTTATCTTTCTTCTTCTCCTTTCTTATCTTTCTTTCTTTCTTTCATTTCGTTTCTTTCTTTCCCCTTTCTGTTTCTTTCTTTCTATCTTTCTTTCTTTCTTTTACTCTGTCTTTCCTTTCTTTCTTCCTTTCTTGTCTTTCTTTCTTTCTCTTCTTTTCTCGTATATGTTCTTTCCTTTCTTTCTTTCTTTTCCTTTCTTTCTTTCTTTTCCTTTCCTTATCTTGTCTTTCTGTCCTTTCTTTCTTTCTTTTCCCTTTTCTTCTTTCTTTCTTTCTTTCTTTCCTTTCTATATCATTTCTTTCTTTCTGTCTTCTTGTCTTTCTTTCTTTCTTTCTTTCTGTCTTTCTTTCTTTCCTGTGTCTTATCTTTCTTTCTTTCTTTCTTTCTTTCTCTGTCTTTCTTTCTTTCCTTTCTTTCTTGTCTTTCTTCCTTTCCTTTCTTTCTTTCTTTCTTTCTTTTCGCTTACTTTCTTTCTTTCTTGTCATTTCCTTCTTTCTTTCTTTCACTTTCTGCTTTCTTTCTTTCTCATTTCTTTCTTTGCCTTTCTTCTTTCTTTCTTTCATTCCTTCTTTCTTTCTATTCTTTCTTTCTTTCTTTCCTTCCTTTCTTTTCGTTCTTTCTATTCTTTCTTTCTATCTTTTTACATTTCGATTCCTTTCTTTCCTTCTCTCTTTCTTCTCTCTCTTCTTTCTTTCTTTCTTCTTTCTTCTTTCTTTCTTCTAACGTTCCTTGCTTTCTTTCTTTCTGTGCTTTCCGTCTTTCTTTCTTTCTTTCTTTCTTTCTTTCTTACAATCTCTTTCTTTCTTTCTTTCTTTCTTTCTCCATCTTTCTTCTTTCTTTCTTTCTTTCATTTCTTTCTTTCTTTCTATTCTTTCTTTCTTTCTTTCTTTCTTTCTTTCTTTCCTTCTTTCTTTCTTCCTTTCTGTCTTTCTTATCTCTCTTTCTTTCTTTCATTGTTCTTTCTTTCTTTCTTCCTTATACTTTCTCTTCTTCTTTCTTTCTTCTTTCCTCCTTTCTTTCCGTGTCTTTCTTTCTTTCTTTCTTACCTTTCGTTCCTTTCTGTCTTTCTTTCTTCTCTTTCTTTCTTTCCTTTCTTAACTTTCTTTCCTTTTCTTTCCTTCGATTATGCTTTCTTTCCTTTCTTTTATCTTTCTTTCTTTCTTTCCTTTTTTCTTACCTTTCCTTTCTTCCGTTTCTTTCTTTCTTTCTTTCGTTTCTTTCTTTCTTCCATTCTTGTCTTTCTTTCTTTCTTTCTTTCTTTCTTTCATTTTTTTCTTTCTTTCTTTCCTTTCTTTCTTCTTTCTTTCTTTCTTTCTTTCCTTTTTTCTTTCGTTCTTTCTTTCTTGTCGTTCTTTCTTTCTTTCTTTCTTTCTTTCATTTCTTTCTTTTTTTCTTTCTGTTCTTCCCTTTCCTTTTTTTCTTTTTTCTTTCTTTCTTTCTTTTCCTGTTCTTTCTTTCTTTCTTTCATTTCCTGTCTTTCTTTCTTTCTTTCTTCTCTTTCTTTTCCTTTCATGTCTTTTCTTTCTTATTTTCTTTCTTTCATTCTTTCTTCTTGTCTTTCTTTCTTCATTTCTTTCCGTCTTTCTTTCTTCTTTCTTTCTTTCTTTCTTTCTTTGCTTTCTGTCTTTCTTTGTTTCATTTCTTTCTTATCATTTCTTTACTTTCCCTTTCTTTCTCCTGTATTTCTTCTTTCTTATCTGCTCTATGTCTTTCTTTCTTTCCTATTCTTTTTTCTTTCTTTCTTTCTTTCTTTCTTTCCATTTCTTTTTCATTTCTTTCTTTTCTTTTCTTTCTTTCCTTTCTTTCTTTCCCTTTCTTTCCTTTCTTTCTTTCTTTCTGCATTTCTTTCTTATCCCTTTCTTTCTTATCTGTCTTTCTTTCCTTT